>JAGKTI010007368.1:0-7500 GCA_018397915.1 Birgus latro
CTCTTCCTCACATCAACAAGAACAATCCTTTCACGCCTGATAATCTCTGTATGTTCTCCCCGACACACCGCACACAGAAAATCAGCATTACCTCGCTTTCTACCTTTAATACCATCACATCTCTTATGCACCCACTTACCACAAACACTGCAAAAGATAATAGTGGAACTAACACATCGCCAAAATTATAATATATAACGCACTGCTATATGCAATGAATACACAATGTTAGGTGAAAAAGTACACTACCCGAGTTCTCATAATCTAAATATATAGGTCATATCCAAGTGGACCTTTGAGCTCTGATTAGCAGGTATGACCAATACTGTATATATCATTAACAAGTGTGTGGGATGTGGGAACTGTAAGAGATGCATTAAAGCAGGGATGCCGCATGTGGCCCTCAAGCAACCCTCTGGCGGCCCTTAGTAGGTAATAAAAGGTAAAAAATAATAAAAGGTAATAAATTGATAGATAGCAGTTCAGATAATAATATAATTTGCAAAGGCATTATTTAACAAAGCGCAAGTCTTATGAAAAAATCACAGGTGACCTAGGGAAGCAGAAAATAAAATCACTGATGCAAGGTTTTGATGTTCAGAAAAACATGTTCAGTCAGAGAAATGAGTCACAGGATGTAACAGAAGTGAGCAATGAAACTGCAAATCTGATGGCTAAAAATTCAAAGACATTTTCTGAAGGTGATTTAATTAAAAAATGTATTGTTATTGCTGTTCAAAAACTTTCTCCAGATGTTGTGAAGAAGTATGAAAATATCAGTTTGAGTCGTACGACAGTGCACCGTAGAATTTGTGACTTGTCAGGTGATATAGTAGACCAGTTGAAAGAAAAAGGCAAACAATTTGTGTACTTTTCCCTAGCAACTGACGAATCTACTGATGTAACATCTACAGCTCAGTTACTAGTGTTTGTACGTGGTGTAACAGACGGCTTCTCTGTGCATGAAGAACTTGTTGGCCTCAGTTCTTTGAAAGGACAGGCTACTGGAAGAGATTTATTGAGTGGACTACTAGAGCAGATTTCAGCAGTTGAATTAAATTTAGACAATTTAGTAGGCATATCAACTGACGGGGCTCCTGCAATGATTGGCAAGCAGAATGGTTTGGTACAACTATTAATCGAGCACCTTGGAGAGCGAAAAAGTGAACTGAAACAGTTTCACTGCATAATACATCAACAGAATCTGTGTGGAAAAGAACTGAACTTCGAACATTGTAATGAAAGTTGTAGTTTCCACAGTGAACTTTATTAAGTCACAATCAGCTTTGCATCGTCGGCAGTTCAAGCAATTTCTTGATGAGATTGAAGCAGAGTATGGTGATTTAGTATTTTTCACTGAAGTTAGATGGTTAAGCAGGGGAAATACACTGCAGAGATTCATCAGTCTTCTGGATGAAATAGTGATATTTCTTAATGAAAAGAATAAAGCAGTCCCAGAACTTGACGATGTGGATTGGCTCTGCGATCTGGCATTTCTTGTTGATCTCACAAGTCACTTAAATAACTTAAATCTTAGACTTCAAGGGAATAGCCAACTTATTTCTCAGCTAGCAAACCATGTGACAGCCTTTGAACAAAAACTAAAGTTGTTTCAGTCACGAACAAAAACTAAAGTTGTTTCAGTCACAGCTAATCAAAGGTGAATTAGTACACTTCCCAAACTACCAACTAATGTGTGAGAAACACAATGTATGTAAGAAAAATGAACACTATGCAACAACAGTAAGAAAACTCAAGGAGGCGTTTGACAGCAGATTTGGAAACCTCAAGAAAGAAAGGAATAACTTGATGTTGTTCAGCAACCCTTTTTCTGTATCACCTGAAGACGTGGAAGTAGAAGCCCAGTTAGAACTGATTGACCTCCAGAACAGCGACATTCTTCATACAAAGTTTAAGGAAGGGGACTTACTCAATTTCTATAATTGTTTGTCCAAAGATCAATATCCTTACTTGAGAAACAAGGCTACTATTTATGCAAGCTTATTTGGCTCTACCTATATATGTGAACAAACATTTAGTCTGCTAAGTCGACACAAGTCAAACATTCGAAGCAGGCTGAGTGATGAAAGTTTGCGCTCTGTTTTGCGACTGGCAACAACAAAGTTTCAACCCAACATAAAGAAGCTTGTCTATGAATCACAGTGTCAAAAATCGCATTAAGAAGACTGTGTCATGTATGCCAGGTAAGGATTAATCATAGTTTTGTAACGTAATGGATTAAGTACTATATATTTACCATTAAACACCTAAAATTTCTACATTTTTGTTTAAAATAAATCTTGCTGCCCTCAGTGAGTTTTAAGTTTGATCATGTGGCCCGAGGAGCCCAAAAGGTTGTGCATCCCTGCATTAAAGGCTTGCATACATGGAGCGTGGTATCTGAAAAGCAGTGTGTAGGTGAATGTGAGTGTGAGGGGGTGAAGTTCATGTGCCCTGGTGTCCCCTTAGGCTTGTTCGGAGGACACTGGAGGAGAAACTTTGGCTCAAACTTTTCTGCAGAGATATTTTCCGTGGAAGTTGATTTAAGTTGCAACATGTATACAGTGTGCAGGACATAGTCCCCACGACCAAGTAAGGAGAGGATGGCAGCTTAGTCAGACGTAACCTCTCAAAGACTGTGCGTGACTAAGCCCGTCACAACAACGAGGCAGATGGTGGCAACCAGTGAAATGAGCTCACTCGAGTGGTGTAAGGCAGACGGAGGTTTTCTCGTGGAAATAAGATGGATTCGACGGAAAGACCTGTTGACTCCATCAGACAGAGACGTAAGTCAAAGAGAGAAAATGGAAAATCTTCGGACCGATTACGATGAAGTGAGTATCTCAGTGGCCCTGCGTTGTGCTACTTACCGTCTCTCACGTCATTACCTGAGGCCCAAAGTTCAGGTATATATGGCAACAAACGAAATTATTGCACAACACCTCTGCCATCATCTTCGGTAATACTTGCCTTCAGCATCACTGGAGACTGATGAATCTCACACAACACGGCAACAGCAATAGCGTTTGTATGGCATGTCAGTATGATCATGGAAAAGTACTGAAAACGAGGTAAAACAGTAAAACCTGTGTAGTTTGTATATACGTGATTTCTCTCTCTCTCTCTCTCTCTCTCTCTCTCTCTCTCTCTCTCTCTCTCTCTCTCTCTCTCTCTCTCTCTCTCTCTCTCTCTCTCTCTCTCTCTCTCACCTGCTGCTTCTGCACATACAGCCTGGGAGGGAAGTAGGCGGTGGCCAGGTTGGAAGGCACCCCGCTGTTGCCTGTTTCATCCCTGGCCCTCAGCATGAAGAACACCACTCGCCCCTCAACGCCCTCACCCACGCCAAACCCATGCACACCGTCCTCCGGCAACTGAAAGAGAGGAGAGTATACGTAGGAGAGAGAGACAGAGATGGGTGTGAGAGAAGGAGGGAGAGAGAGAAAGAGAGAGAGAGAGAGAAGGAGGGAGAGAGAGAGAGAGAGAGAGAGAGAGAGAGAGAGAGAGAGAGAGAGAGAGAGAGAGAGAGAGAGAGAGAGAGAGAGAGAGAGAGAGAGAGAGAGAGAGAGAGAACTGTAAAGGAACTAAAACATCCCTCTCAAGGCTGTTTTATGGTAGGCTGTAACTATGATAACTATTCTGTGCATCAAAAATAAAGATTCCTTACAGTTTCATAAGTTTCAGGAAGAAGAAACATTAAGTACCAGTAAACAGGAAGAAATGATACTGTAATGTGAATAACCTGGTACTGTACCACGATTAACCAAGAAAATGTGTTTGGAGTGAGGGACATATAACTGGTGACGTAGAGGGTTTTCTGAGTGATTTATTTTGCTTAGTACATCTTAATAATATCTGGTGCGTTAGTCATATCGTTTCGATATCGACAAAGTTTGCATTCAGTAACATACAAGAGGACACTATGGAGCAAAAGGCAAAATAAATCGCAAAGGAAGGGGTGTTACGAATAAATATGAGGCCAACGAAAATACAGCCCCGAGACTACATGCTGGTTGGTTGTGTGTCGCCCCATTAATAAAGCACTGGCAGAAATGTACTGATTATACTGTAAGCAGTCTGAAATTTGCAGATATATTCCTTCCAGTAACTTGTATGTGCACGGCAAGATATCCTCACCAGATGCTGATCTCTCACTGACTTTGTGCATTCGGTCCCTGAGATATCAACCCATGCATTCCTGTGTTATCATGTAAATTTTATGGTTAAGAAAGCACACAGGAACACGGCTCGGTTACCTACATTAACTTATGGATTAGCTCCACAGGATTTACCTCATTTTTCCCCTGTTTCTTTCATTGCTTTTATTTTTTCCCACAATGAAATATAGTTAACGTTTTGGGGCAACGTGTGCATCATTAGCATTTAAGCAGTACTAGCAAAATAAGCCCGTCTCATGCCTTGCCCTCTACGAAGCCACCCACCCACCTTTCGAAAACACACCCACCCATCAGCCCACCTATTCATCCATCCATCCATCCATCCACCTCACTCACTCTGACCATCTCACCCACTCCATCAACCACCCATTCGCCCATCATTCGATCCACTTGGAAGTTTACACACACACACACACACAAAACACACACACACATGTACAGCATCTTTCATTGTACAGATAATTCCATAAGCATCAGGAAAGTCATACTGTGTTTGACTGAAGGGGTAGGTTCAAGAGTAAGGTCAGGTATTTGTTCGAGTCAGTGAGTTGTTTCGAGGCTATAGTTTCGAATTTTTTAATGCATGATTCGAGACAATGAAAATTCGTGTCGGTGTTGTTGACAGCAAGCACTCCACCCACCCTGCTACTCGCCCACCTGTCCACCCACACTTCGACCCCACCCCATCAAACCCCACCCGCCTACTCAACTACCAACCAACCCACCAACCTAACCAGACCCAACTACCCAACGACTCATCTACCCACCTACCCGCACCCCCACCCTGTCCATCCACCCACGCTGCCCACCCACCCACCAACCCCTACACCCCACCTCCACACCCACCTGCTTACCCTACCCACCAGCCCTAACCACAACAACCCACTCCACTCAGCCCATCCCGTCCACCGCAAACTATTCAACGCACCCACCCGTCCTCCACCCCACCCACCACGCCAACATATTTCTTCCCTCCACCCTCCACCCCCACCCACCCAACCACCAAGCGAAACGATGAGAATGATTTACAAGTACACACACACACACACACACACACACACACACACACAACCTTCAGTACAATGACGCACTTTTAACGTAATCCTTTCCAGCACCAGGCGATATCATTAAACTTATAGAAGACAACTGGAAATTAAGGAAATAATAGAGGATATACTGAACGCCAGTAATTAGAAGAGAAAGGTTAAGTAAAATCGTCCGTGGGTAACTAGAACAGGTTATGAAAGATGTCATCATACTGAGGGGATTTCATGCATGGCTGGCCTCTGTGTTATCTTAAATTCATAGCCTGACCTTAAATGAATGGCCTGACCTTAACTGCATAACCTGACCTTAAATGCATGACCTGACCTTTTAATACATGGCCTGACCTCAAGTGTTTGGCCTTAAATACATAACATGGCTTTAAATGCATGATCTGACTATTAATACATGACTTTACCTTTAATACACGACCCGACCTTAAATGTATACCTTAATACATGTCCTGATTTAAAATATATGACCTGAACTTAAGTATGTGACCTTATAAGCATAGCCTGATTTTACGTGTGAGGTTTTAACACTCTCAGGTATCTATTGCTCACTCTATGTTGAATGTCATCGTCTAGCGTTAGCAGAAATAAAACCCTAAAGCTGTACCGACCATAGTACGGTTAATAACGTCAGTAAAAAAATAAATAAATAAACTTAGGTTCCTATGACACATTCCTAGTGAAATAATACTGTCTGACGCTAAATAATATATATTTTAGAGTTATCCCGACCATATAAATCATTTGGAGATAACTGGAATAAATTACTAGAGTTGGTCCGACCATAGGAGGATTAGATGCATGACTGACCTTGAGCGTGAGGGTATGAGCATCTCCTGCTGGCTTGGGAGTCAGGTCACCAAAGGTCAGGTGGTGCTCCTCGACCTGGTACCCCCTGCTGAAGTCCTCCACCAACAGGGAGGTGTAGTGGTAGCGCAGGTCAAGGATGGACGCTGGGGGAGGGAGGGGGAGAGTACAGTGGGTTGAAATACATCTTTAGGGTGGTACATATGTAACGCCCCCCTTCCACTCCACCAGACGACTTCTCCCGTGTTATCAGTGTCTATCTTGTATCATTTATTCATTTCCTACTCCCACTGCCACACCCACGCACACCAGCAGACAGAGCCGTCCCCACATCACATAAGCTACGGCTAGGTGAAGTTTAAGTGAAGCTAGTTAAGGACCTCCCTATATTTGGTCTGGACACTCGTATTCCTAAACCTGAGACCACAAAACGAGAAGCAGAGTTCAAATTTACATCACTTTTAAAGCACATGATGGAAAATAAAGGAAGTTTGATCTTACTGCCTCACTACTAAAGGGGTTGAGTAAAATGGATTGCAGTCCAACTATTTCCTGTCCTCAGATTTATGTTTAAGTTAACCGTATAATATTTAAGGCTTGCTTGCACCTTCCATTACTAACTTATGATCACACAGTCTTGGGTATATTATATTTAATCCTATAACAGCCATAGTTCTAAAACTGAATGTGCAAAGGTCTAAACAGGCTCCATTTTTTTTTCATTTTTTTTTCATTAGTGGAACGCATGTGGGTATTATTTTTGACTGGTCTGCACCCCACATAGCAGAGCGCAGTCAGCAACGATACAAAGACCAGGCACATTCCTTCTGTCACGTGCGTCAAAAATTATCGTCAGAAATTGGTTTTATATGATGGCGTTAATATAAAAACAAAGTGAAGGTGAAAGCAAAGTCTCTCATTTTTGACAGTCACTTACGGAACAACAGTAAGGCCCGCACTCTCGTTCATTAAGCTCCCTAACATCTTTCCTAAGCGATTTATTTTGCTTATTATACGTTACTATAGTCTTCTGTGTTGCCTAAATCATTCTAATATCGCCATACGCTGCATATGTAAGATACAAAAGGATAATAACCAGCCGCATCCAATAATAAATCGTTAAGGAAAAGGTGCCAGGGAACGGAGAATACGAGCCAATGTTCAGCCTACATCCTACATTTCGAAGTCAGCAATGTTACAAAAAAAAATAATCATGCTTTTTTATCAACACATACTTAAGAAAATATCGTAAGAAATGGAGTCTTTATTTAATACCTTCATGTGGTCTGTTTTAATAATACGGCACTGAATTTGTCTTATATTACTCTCTCTCTCTCTATCTCAGTAACTGTAAGAAAAAGGAAAAAACAGACAGACAGAAAAACGAAGGAAAAACAGACAAAAAAAAAAAAAAAACGAAGGAAATAGACAAAAATGAAGGAAAAACGAAAAAAAATCATAGC
>JAGKTI010007368.1:12500-18149 GCA_018397915.1 Birgus latro
ACGAGATCAACAGTGCTCAGCAAGTAAAGCAATTGAAAAAGGACAAAAATACAACTTTACTCACTCCAACATGTTCCAAGCCTATGGCATGAACGCTATTTCCTTAAATGAAAACAAAAGCACACCTCATTTTAAAATCATCATATGGTAATCAGAACAAAAACAAAATTATGCCAGTTAGTGAAGGGCTTGGGCTTACCTTGTCCGTCATCTGTGAGGCTGATGGTGAGTGGTGTGTGAGGTGTGGGAGGCACAACCAGGGCTGTGGCGGTGGCATTAAGGACGGGACTGCGACCCTGCCTCACCCTGGCCACCACCAAGGCAGCGGATGGGTACGTCACTCTGCCGCCCACCACCCGTGCCTCAACGCTGGTGGGAGGGAGGAAGAATGTCAGAGGTGAACAGAGAAAGTGATGGGGGGTGGGGGTTAGAGAGGAGATTTGTGAAGAAAGGCAGGGGAAGGCTATTTTAATCATCTTGATTCACATCGAAATATATATATTGCCTTAATGATTCGTGTTATAATGTTGATTCACTCTTAAACTGAATAGAAAATCGTCTGGTGGCGACAAAAATAAAATAGTTTGGCGGTGGCAAGAACAAAACAAAAACATCATTGTCCTGAAGAGGTTAAAACTGCTTTGGTGAATATGTATACAAACCCTCAGTTTCTGACGATTAAGGAACAACTGTTAGCATTAGATGTCATTAGCCTGCACGCCAAGTTACAAAGCCTATTTACCAGGGTCTGCAGGCTTTTGCGCACCTTTGCTATCTCTCTTAAACCTCTTTAGTTTGAAGATGTATTTTGTATCCATTTTTTGTTGCCGTCGGACGATTTTATTCAGCTTCGTACATACTTTTCAAACAGGCAGGGATACATACACGCTTCTTTACCTCTTCACTACACACGCCAGATAACTGTCTCAAGATGGTAACAGTAGATTAATGAAGATGTCTTTGTACTGAAGGCCCTTTACGCCACAGGCTTGTATGGATAAGACGTCAGAGCACATCAAAGGAATGTAATTGACGCAACCCCGGTGAATCAGATCACTTCACACCAGTCTGCCTTTAGTTTTTCCAATTATAAATAACAAGGGCAATTCCGGCTTCTTGGTATAGGGGTGATAGGGTCGTACAGTATTTTCGTTCCTCTAGCAACTTTCGTAACACGTCTTCCTAAGCGATTCAGCTTTCTTACTACACCTTCATATTCGCTTCCATGTTGATGATGCGAACTATGTCATTAGAATGATATATTGTAATTAGCATAAAAAGATATACTAAAGGGTACTATGAAAAATGCGTCGCTAAGGAAAGGGTGCTATGGTCTCCCACGCCAACGTGAATTCCAGTCATAGACATGGAAAGTGTGCTAACTGTGTATTTCAGCACTCTTACTCCCCTACCCCTAATTCAAGTTCCTGCCAGTCAGACTCCTGGATTAAGATTGTTTCCCCCCTTGTCCCTGTCCCTGGTGGATAGGGACTTATTAACAACCGTCTGCTTTATTGGTCCTCGTACATCGATAGGCATTTGTCTAAGCCTTCTTCTGCTCCTCCCCCCTTATACACATTTGCACTGCAAGACGAACTGTGTTATCTCCTGCTTCCTCCTATCCTAAGCTAACCTAATCTTCCCCGCCCTGACTTGTTTTGCCCTGTACTATCCTAACCTAACCTATTTTGACCTGAAATAACCTAGCTTAACCTGCCCTGCTGTGTCCTAGCTTAACCTGATTTAACGCAACCCAATTTAGCCTGACCAAAATCATTCTGGCAGCCTTTCCCTTCCTTGTCACAATCGAATCAAAAGTTTCCATCTATCCTCTGTTCTGCACTGTCATGTCCTAACCTATGCTAACCTCTCCTACTCTTGCCTGCCTTCCTCTAACCTACCTTGTCCTGCTTTGCACTTCCTTGTCCAGACTTAACCTACCCTACTTTGCACTACACTTTCCTGTCCTAACCTACTTTGCACTACACTTTCCTGTCCTAACCTAACCTAATCTACCTTGCCCCTTTTCTCCCTGCC
Organism: Birgus latro; assembly: GCA_018397915.1. Lineage (NCBI taxonomy): Eukaryota > Metazoa > Arthropoda > Malacostraca > Decapoda > Coenobitidae > Birgus > Birgus latro. The sequence continues at coordinate 14,538 of JAGKTI010007368.1, forward strand.
CCTTCTTAATTAAACCTACCCTACCCTGCCCCTTCTTAATCAAACCTACCCTACCCTGCCCCTTCTTAATTAAACCTACCCTACCCTGCCCCTTCCTAATTAAACCTACCCTACCCTGCCCCTTCCTAATTAAACCTACCCTACCCTCCCCCTTCCTAATTAAACCTACCTTACCCTGCCCCTTCCTAATTAAACCTACCCTACCCTACCCCTTCCTGATTAAACCTACTCTACCCTGCCCCTTCCTGATTAAACCTACCCTACCCTTCCCCCTCCTGATTAAACCTACCTTGCCCTGCCCTGTCCTAGTCTAACTGACCTTAACCTACCCTGTCCTGAGATGTTTTCATGTGCTTCCCTGCCACGTCCTGTCCAGCTCTGCCCTGTCCTGTTGTAACTTAACCTAACCAAACCTAACCTGTCCTACCCTGTCCCGCCATGCCCTGTCACGCCCTTCCCTGCGCTTCCCTACCCTCCCTTACCCTGTCATGTCGTGCTCACCTTACGGGCGTGTGCGTGTGGTGTGTGGTGGGGCGGGGGTATGACGTCACCAGCACCCCAACCTCCGTCACTATGGGTATGGCGGGTCGGCCCTCTCTTCCTCGCCTCACCCGGTACCGCCACACTCCCGCCTGGTGAGTTGGGGACATCCGTTAGTTCAGCATTTTCAGCCCTTTCTCTCTAAGGCCGTCTTCTTTGGGGTCATTCATGCCTTCTCCAGACGATTATATTTAAACCTAGTGTAGACTTTTCCACTTGCTGGGTTAGATACAGCCTTCAGTAACCCCTTCACTACTAAGGGTCCTTCCCGTGTTGAATAAAATCGTATGAAAGCAGCTAACATAGGAGCCAAGGGGTTAGGATTATTTACTTTTTACCTCCCATGTAGCTGGTAGATAATGATTTTGATCTCGTTTGTGTGTGTGTCTATGTGCTCATTTTGGGGGCCCTGCCGTTTTAAAGCATTCAACTGGAAACCTCACTACTTTTTTATATTAGTACTTGTTGACCATCTCTAACTTTAAGATCGATTTCGAAAGTTATGGATCAAAGGGCCAAGGCCACTGGAATGAAAAAAGACAAAAAAAAAAATCTACTCTAATTGACAGATTGCCCCCAAGACTTTGGATCATTCCAGTTTTTATCTTTCTTTATTATGTTATAAGAAGCCACGTTATGATAAAGGGATGTGTCCATATACCTATGTACTTTACAAAGAATTACGGATGAAATCTCCAGTCCTTTCTGTATGGTCGAAAGATAGGGATAAACAGACCGTAAGAAGTATATAGTCCTTATTATATTGTCCGGGTTTAATTTTAATGACAAAAATATTTTCTAATTATAGACATTCAAGAAGCGGACAGCTGAAACCAGAAGGCTCACCCCCACCCTCCAACTCTCCGGCTGTCGCCGTACAAGATGATTAGGTAGAATCAACACCTTGCAGAATTGAACTGCCCGAGGGAAATCTTATGGAAATGGGGTGTAGGGGAGCCCACCATCCATTCATTCGATGTAATGTTGCCCTCAGGTTGCTCTACACTGAGTTACAAGCCAAATGTTTTCCTGCAACTCAAGAAATCATTTACCAAGATTAATAATGACCACGTGCAATTATGGGCGTCTACACTGGAAAGTGTGGACCATGTACTAGCGAGGAAACTTGCTAATATTGTTATTTTACCTAAAAGAAGAAAAACACACCATCCCATTTGCCTGATAAGAATGCACACTCTGGAATTATCCATACTCAAATTTTCTGCTCAGATTGGCTCTTTGTTGTTCTTTTTGGCAGCATCTTAGCAGATTCTGAGAAAAGGCACACAGGTAGCACTTGTTACTGTTTCATAATTTTTCCAGCAGGGTATGTAGGTCTCCTGTCGCTTTAAGAATTTCCGATATATCCCAATTTTGGTGCTCAGTTTGGCTCTTTGGGGCTTCTTTTTTTCAGTAGCATATATTACTTTTCCATAAGCTTTTCCATGATTTGCCTGGGTTTGCCGTAGCTTTATAGTTTCCGAGGTAATACAAGTTTTAGTGTTCAGTTTGGCGCTCCCTGTCCTTTTTTTCGGCAATATAGTGGCGAATTTTGAGGAACATACAGTACTTTTTCGCTAGCTCTCCAACGATAAGCACATATGTCTATTGTAGCCTTAATTGTCACCGAAATAACAGTTGTGGTGATGTATAGGGCTCAGTTTGGTGTTCAGTACCTTTTTTCAGCAATATCCTGACAAATTTTGAGAAACGCCACATAAATAACACGTTACCGTATTTTTTCATAAGCTTTCGATCGCTGTGCGTTGATCCGCTGTAGCTTTATAGTTTCCTAAATGAATCAACACCCTACTACCTACCTTAAGTCTTCTTGCCCATTTCACTCACTCGATCAATAACCAAGTAAGCCTGGTGGTTTAGTGAGTTAAGACTCCAATCAGATGAGGCGTGTAAGATATTCTGTCCAAGAGATGGTTGGGGTTTGTTGCCTTCATGTCACCTACTTCTGTCTTAAATGTCAGACGCGTAGCCTAGCTCAGGGCTCTTACGCTTGTGATGGGCAAGGGAGCAAAATGGATTGGATGACAGATATTTAAAAGACAGACAATATTATTTAGAGACAGACGGAGAGACAGAGGGAGGGAGGGAGTGAATATTGTACTGTACCTGTGCGTGTGGTATGGTGAAGGCTATGGTGCGTGTGGTGGTGTCGGCATGGTAGGTGTCACGGTCACTCCAGTCACCGTACCGTACACCGTCTGGACCATCAATCTCCACTACCACCGAGAACCTGAAGAAAGTTGGACAGGAATATCGGTATTATATAACCCCTCAGTCCTCTCATGTTCGAAAACTCTCTCCTAAGCCGAATATAGTCGCCTAGAGTTAGGAAAAATACAGTGAAATGGTGTATGTATCGATGGGTGGTATGCCTAAGAGCAGAAATGCTTCACTGTTATCTCATTAAACTTGGCATGGTACTTTAACCTCCTGAATCCCATGACTTTTATTACAGTACAGTATATTCTTGCTGTCTCCAGACGATAATACCTTGCCTAAGAGATATTGTGACTAGTAAGGTTAGATATACATCCCTCATTAACTTCCTCCATGCGAGAGATCTTTTCTAGGAGAATGGCAAGAACAAGCTAATCTGATAAGTCATTTTAAGGAAGTTCAAGATCCTGTTCACTCCAACGATATTTTTTCTCTTATTCTTGCAACCACAACACGGTTTGATGCAGCTCAGGGAAGACGTCCTGCAGTGGAGACGTTAGTGAAGGCTGTATCTGACCCCTTCAGTTCGAAAAGTCCATCTATAGGTGAATCAGGTCGTTTGGAGATAGCGGGGGAAAAAATGGAACAACGTCATGGGACTGTAGGGATCTTTAGGGTAAGCTTCATTGTTACTAAGAACCTGAGCGAAATAAGGAAAGTGGTTATATCTTTAAAGTTATTATAATCCAGGGTAAGAGTCGCTTTAACGTCCCTTTCGTTTCCAGTAGTTATTCTCCTGCATCATCACTTTTCATATACATTAAAAAAATACATCTGAAACTTATTATTATGGTAAGGTTAGGTCTGAAGGATGCCAAGGTTAGGTCTGAAGGA
>JAGKTI010007368.1:18176-37169 GCA_018397915.1 Birgus latro
TCGTGGGAGATTATCCTGTTAGGTAATTTGGGAAGAATGTGAGTTGATACTTATATTCTTAACTTTGTAGGGAAGTGGACGTCTTAGTAATTAGAGTTGGCTATATTTGAGAGAGAGAGAGAGAGAGAGAGAGAGAAAGAGAGAGAGAGAGAGAGAGAGAGAGAGAGAGAGAGAGAGAGAGAGAGAGAGAGAGAGAGAGAGGCCTCAGAAACCTTTGATGTGATCGTTATAATCTACATTTCACCTAAAATCTTCCTATCTATTCACAAACAGGCACAACAAAAGACCATCAGGCCAGCTGAAAAGGACTCCATCCCCCTATTCCTACGACCATAAGCCATTACAGAAAACACTGAGAAGCAGCATGTGTAGGACTGAAATGCCTGAAGGATAATTAGTAGGGGAATGATCAGTAACAGTCATAAGATACAACCTCAAGGCAATGGCAAACATGTAAACAGACCTTGCTTTATATACAACGGATATATAGGTGTGCTGTATGTAGACACAATGTAGATAGCCTATAGATAGTTTACTTACGTAGATATATAGACAGGTAATTAGATATAATGAAGCATATATACATGATTAATATTATAATTACTGTGGATATACTTAGAGGGCTCGAAGAAACAGATGACAAATGCTAAACGCGAAGAGAAAACAAAACGAATTAGAATATTAGTGGAGACAGACAGACAGACAGAGAAGTGGGGTACGTACTTTGTGTGGTGAGTGAATGCCTGAGTAAATGTGAAGTGAGTATGGTGGCCGAGGGATGAGTCCAGCACCACCTCACCCTCCACGTCCACATCCCACTGTAATGGGTGAGAGTCGCGGTGCACCTGGGAAACATCATCATCATCATCATCAAACTGTTCTTCATCATCATCATCATCATCAGCCTGCTCATCATCGTCATCATCAGCCTGTTCTTCATCATCAGCATCATCAAAACCGTTAATAGTTTTAGCTTGTTCTGGCTTATTCTCTATCATCATCATCATCATCATCATCATCATCATCATAATCATCATAATCACCAACATCATGGACATCAGCTTCACCACTATCATTATCGTAATCATTCATCGCCACTATCCATAATCCACCTTTACTCGTATTTGGCGACCATGGAGCGACATTTATCTCTTTTCTCCTCCATCCTGACCAGGCCCGCCACTCTCCATTCTCCTCCATTATAATCCAAGAGACTGTCGACAACCTTCATTCTCTGCCATCCCCATGCTCTTGTTCCCTCCACTCTTCCTAGCAAATAGTTCCTGCCAAGCCCCTTAGCTCTAAGTATGTGGCCAGCAAACTTAAGCTGCCTCATTCTTAAGCATTTCGTAATCTCTCTTGCCATTCCTCCCCTTCTCAGAACTCCCTCATTTGTCACTCGAGCTGTTCAAGGTAATTCTTAACATTCGTCGTAAAAACCACATTTCCACAGCTTCTATCCTCTTCTTTAGATTCTTCTTTATGGTCCACGTTTCGCATACATACATCAGAGTTGACCACACAAAACATTTTAACATCCATATTCTTTTCTCCATGCTCATACTTTTATAGGTTAAAATCTTCTATACTTTTCCGAAAGTTTTTTTTTTCCGTTGCAGTTCTTCATTTTATTCCCTTTTTCACAATCTGCATCCTCTTACATTAGACTCCTTAAGTATTTATAGCTTTTTACCTGTTCTATTTGCCTCCTTCGTACATTCATTATTACTCTCATCCTCGTATCGTCACCTCTATAACCCATCATGATCACTACTGTCATCCCTTTAACTGATAATCATTTTCATCATCACCAGTGCTCAGGTAAAGAAGTTAGGCTTTGTGAGGGGAATTCTGTTGTTCTGGGACCAGATTCATGAACAAACTGACGGTCTATTCTCAGTCACAGCTTAGAATTGTTTTTGCATTGGCAGGATGGACGACGACGATGACGACGACAATGATGGATGCCGTATTATAGTTACGAGAGAAAAATTGTCGTAGGTCATATCAGTTTTTTGCTAAATGGATAAGGAATGGAAAATGTAGACTTGCCACTAGCTATCGTTCTTCCTGCGAAAATATATCTAAGTTATGGCAGGAATTGGACGGTAAATACTGTACGTTGGAGACCCCCACCCATGGACCGTGCTGCCGCCCACTCACCTATTCCCACTGGTTGGATAGGCTTCACCCCCTCACTACAATGCAGGCCGGTCCACATATAACTTTTCTCTTCCCCTCCGCGCCCGATTAGTCGTGTGTTGAGGGTACGGTTCTCTCAGTTTTTATCCAGCATCAGTATTCATTTCCTACTCCCGCTGCCACACCCACGACCATACCAGCAGGTTGAGCCGTCCCCGCAACACGTTAGATACCTCCAGGTGAAACTTCTATTGTTTCACCTGGGCTACCCTGTATTATTTATTTAGTCTTGCTGCCTCCAGACGATTTTTTTTTTCAGCCTGGATATAACATGTTTTACTTAGGGGGTTCTTCAAGGCTATTTCTAACCCCCACAGTTGCAAAAATCTCTCCATTGCTGAACAGAACTGCCTGGAGGTAACAAAATCCACATGAACAGCAGGTCAGGGGATGTATGAGGTCAGCACCCACAGTACCATGATGTCCTGTGTACTGGACTGTTGCCGCCATCACACACTTCTGTCCAGCCTTCTACAACTGCAAGGAGTTAATGAAGGAAATGTCTAGCTCCTTCAGATGAAAACGTTTCCCCTGAACCGATGAAATACGTCTGACGGGTGGGAAAGGAGGTCCGGATGATGATGATGATGATAATAATAATAATAATAATAAAAATAATAATAATAATAATGATAATAATAATAACAATAATAATAATGATGATGATAAACCCGACGAGGGAATAAACTTCTTCACTCCAAGCACTTTTATTTTATTCATTTATTTATTTTTGTTATTACTCTTGCCACAACTAGACGATTTTACTCAGCCAAAGGGACACGTCTCGCAGTGAAAGAGGTAGTGAAGGTTTTATATACACCATTAAGCTCGAAAAGTCAGTCCAAATGTGAATAAAATCGTCTGGAGGTATCAGTAATAAAATAACATGCACAACAATACTATGCACCTCCATTCCACTGCAGCAGACTCTATCAAACATGAAGGGGAAAAAAGAAGAAAATAAATAATGATATAATTGGCCGTAAAAGTTGTCTGCGATGCTCCCGGTTGTTATGACAGAACCTCCTCCTCTTTTTGAAGAAATAGTCCTTTGTGCCTCACTCTAGTGAGCTGTGGAGTGGGGAAAGTACTGAAGGGCTTAACATTAATTCCCCACTGAATGTTTTACTAGGCATATGCCCAAACTGCTCACGGTACACACACACACACACACACACACACACACACACACACATACAAATCGTCACTAACTCCTAATGCAGTTATCCTTTCTTACCTGGACGAGCCTGGCTGCGTGACGGGGTAGTGCATGACTGACGGCTTCGTAAAGTATACTGGCCAGCCCCTCCCCCGGCCCCACACCCCCTCCCCCGGGACTGTGGTAGTAGGACCGCCCGCCTGTCTCTGAGGCCTGTGGAGATGAGGGGAAGGAGATGAGAAGAGAACAAGAGAAATGACCTACGATGAAACAAAAGCATAATTATGAACAAATGATAAAATATAAATACAAAGGAAGAGGGAAGTCGCGGGCTCAGACATAGAGAAATGACACTGACTGAGCCTGATGTGTAGCGCGTCCTTGAATGCGAGGCCTGGGGGAGGGGGTCTAGGGCTGGGAATGAAGAGCTGCGAGGAGGGATGGGAGAGGAATATATTGGTGCTGTGATAGGAGGAGGGTAGACTAAGATTGTTTGGCCATATGGAGAAGATGGAGGTGACAGTTGGATGCGGAAGGCAAGAGGTGTGAATGTCAAGGGTAGGGCTGCGAGAGGCAAACCAATAAAAACATGGAATAAGGTCATAGTGTGTGTGGATAAGAAACTGAACAGAGAGACTGCTAGAGATCGAGCAGCGTGGAAAGTCGCTATTAGGTGATCAAGGCTGACGCATGCAAGATGTTGGAGTCCTTATAAATGAAACGAAACGAAACAGACTAAAACATAAGAAGAGCGGGATGATAAGATAAAAACATATGGGACTAAATACACAAGAGGGGTGATGCGTTAAAAGCAGAGGGGAATAAGACCATGATAGAGGAGCGGCATCAGATTAAAACATTGGGGAATAAGATGGTAAGAAAAAGGCGATGAGAGGAGTTTTCGTGATACCTCTTCTATGTGGTAGGCTATATCGTGCGTTTTACACTTCTACAGTTCCCTTGTTTTTATAATTCCCTTGTATAATTCCCTTGTATATTATAATTCCCTTGTATATTATAATTCTCTTGTATATTATAATTCCCTTGTATATTATAATTCCCTTGTCTATTATAATTCCTTTGTATAATTCCCTTATATATTATAATTCCCTTGTGTAATTCCCTTGTATATTATAATTCCCTTGTATATTATAATTCCCTTGTGTAATTCCCTTGTATATTATAATTCCTTTGTATAATTCCCTTATATATTATAATTCCCTTGTATATTATAATTCCCTTGTATAATTCCCTTGTATATTATAATTCCTTTGTATAATTCCCTTATATATTATAATTCCCTTGTATAATTCCCTTGTATATTATATATAATTCCCTTTTTTATTACCAATGCAAATCATGTCAATACTACAAAAAAAAAATGCACGCAAAAATAAGAAGGTGCGATGACCAAGATGCAGCGGTGAGGAGGAGGAGGAGGAGGGGTAGGTGGAGGAGGAGGTGGAGGAGGAGGAGGAGAAGGAGGAGGAGGAGGAGGTGCTGCTAAGTTTTCCATGTCAAAAAGGATGTGGTTGACTGGATTTAAAAACATGACAGTACTACAAGAAGAGAGAGAGAGAGAGAGCCGCAGTGGCCAGGAAAACTCGAGTGGGGATACAGACGCCCCACAGACACCCACCCAAACTTCCAGCGAATCCGTGGCGTAGGGGCCGAAGGAGACGGTGCTGAGGGGCAGACGGGCTTGCTTGAGACGCGGGAGGACGCTGGACACCAAGGGGTACATGGTTTCGTCGCCGTCTGTCACAAGCACCATCGAACCTCCTACTTGTCCCTCAGTCTCCATTAGCTGTGGGGCAGAGAGAGAGTGGGTGAAGGAAAGGGAGGGGCGAGGGAGAGGAAGGATGAGGAGGGAACATGAGAGAGAAGGGGGGGGAGGAGAGACAAAGAATATGAGAAAAGATACATACATGACGGAAGGAGGAAGACAGCGTGAAGGGCAGAGAGTGGGTAAGATGGAGGGAAGGGGAGAGAAGCTTCCATTGCCTGTCACACCTATTTGTCCTAGTGCAGGTTACTGAAGCAAACTATGTCAGTACTACAAATGTATGAGTAGAATTTAAAAAATGAAGGTAAAAGGTACAATACCAATAATATATTGATTTTAAACTGGTACTACAGAAGACTATATGTCACTTACAATACTGTTCATAAGCTGGTATTACTGTAAGCTAAGGATACTCCCTAGCACCTCTTTCTTAATAGTTTATCTCTGCATAGGGCACGTTAATTATATCTTGTGCTTTATGTATATCAATGACCATACATGCCAGGTCAGCCGAAGAGGGTAGCGACGCCTGACTCACCTCTTAAACATAACGTCAAAGATCCCTTCTGCTCCTCTGTCAGTTTATTGCCTTACCTCATAATTGGTCTGGTTTATTTACGTCATGAGTCCAGTATGATTCAGAACCAACCAGAAATTATTACGGCTCAGCTTAGACTCTCAGAATATAATATTTGAGGAATTAATTAAAAGAGTTTATGGAAGTCATAATCTATACCAGTTTCAAAAAGGACTGACCGCGTCACCCCAATGTTCACCAAAGTTATGATTATAAAGTGGTAAAGCCTACGCTGACATTTCATATACAGGTATATTACTCTGCAGATTAATTCATGATCTCTCTCTCTCTCTCTCTCTCTCTCTCTCTCTCTCTCTCTCTCTCTCTCTCTCTCTCTCTCTCTCTCTCTCTCTCTCTCTCAGCTCAGTAAATGTGCTCCTACCATGACCACCCTTCCACATTATCCGAGAAACATCGAGTAAGAACACTTGAAAAACATCGAGAAAGACTACATCTCGCTGGGAAAGGTAATGCATTAATAGGCACTAAGGACAACACTGGGAAATAATGTCAAAGAAGAAAATGTAATGCAGGGTTCCTTGTTATCTTTAAGCAACAGATCAGAATCAGTAATGGAACTGGAGATTCTCCACTTCGTGAGTTATCTTTGTCTGCGATGTTTTCAGCAACAGCACCTGTGGAAACCGAACCCGATACTGAAGGTATGGAGTACCAAAGGAATATGGAAAATACAGATATGAATTTAGAAAATGGTGCGAAAGAAGAGGAGTCCCTTTATCCTGCTTTGGGGTGAGTGGTGGCGGTGGGCTGGGTGACGTCTTCACCCTTTTACTCTCGCTCTCCCGGTCTGGTGTGGTGTGTGTGGGCCTTGATGTAAACAGTCCATATCGATATTTCAGAGGCATAAGACGCAAGAGGAGTAAAGAGTAATATGCAAAATATATCGCTAACGAGAAAGTGTTACAAGCCTCCTAGACTCACGAGAATATACCCCTTAACCCCTTCAGTCCGGTGACGTACTTTTTCCATCACCACAGCCCACTGGGAGTGGGTAGTGAGCAGCTTTTCTCCAGAGGGGAGGAGGTGGAAGAGGAAGCAGAAGTGGTTCTAAGTAAAAATTCTTTTGAAAAACGGATTAAAGTTAACTATGATAAAGATAAGATATATTTTAAGACCAACTACTGCTTTATGTGCGCTTGCTGTTAGAGTTTCCTGCTGTGGAATGGGACTGCAGACTTTTCTTGTGCCTGTTTATATTTTATCATCGCAGTTTCCAAAGGGTTTTAATCAAGGGACAAAGACTTCTTGAAATGGAGGAGTTAGATACAGCCTTCATTAACCCCTTCACTACTAGAGGTCTGCCTGAGGTGAATAAAATAGTATACGGTAGCCAAGCAAGACACTGGACTGGACTTACTCACGCCTCACCCGCACAATAATCAGAGAATCCCTATCTATCCATACCAGATCTGTCCAAAATGCCCTACAGGGTCATATTATTATTGTTATTATTATTATTATTATTATTATCATTATTATTATTATTGTTGCTGTTGTTGTTGTTGTTGTTATTATTATTATTATTGTTGTTGTTGTTGTTGTTGATGTTATTGTTGCTGTTACTATAGAGGATGGTGTTAAAGGTAAAGTTGGAAGGGTACAAGTACTATTAAGTTCCTCCGACACACCTGCAGCTCCGTGAAAGGTGAAGGAAACGAGAAAAGGAAAAGACGAGAGAGTAAGACATAAATATAAATGAGAAATTATTGAGAATCTAAACACAAACGGATAAGGGAATACAACAGAAAACAGTACAACATGGCAATAGCCACTACACCTTCGCTCACAAGAAAAAAAAAATAATATCCACACATCTCCAAAATATTGCACTAATCCACACCAAAACATCCAGGCACATCCACACCTATCTTTATACAGCCTACGAGTACTCTCTGTTCACAACATATCCACCCCAGTTTATTTTTGCAGCTGGCAGGCAATTTTATTCAGGTTTATTCCACAGAATTATCACACTTTAACACACACACCCTAACACACCCACACACCACACTTCCATAGCAAAATTCAAGGCACTTCCGACTCTGAGACACTCATCCACACACTCTTGGCTACCTGGAAAGATTAGATACAGCCTTCAATGACCCTTTCAGTACAAGAGTTCATCCTAAAATAAATAAACCTGCCTGGAAGTAGCACGAATAAAATACTGGAATATGGAGGACTCGGAGAGGGTAAAATACCTTCAGTTCTAATTGGTATATGGCCCGAACATCTTATTTTGCCTTGTGACCTTAAACTGATTGTTCTCAGAATCAAATTACTTGTTTCTTGCTTGACCTTCAACACTTCCATCGCTTTTGGTCCAAACTGGGTCAAAACGCTGATTTGACTTTGCCCTCTGACACTGATGTATGAGCCATTGTTTTCAAAATGTTACCTCTTCATCCGTGGCTGACCCTCAGTCCTTCCACCAAGTTTGATCCCAGCCGAGTCAAAATTGTTCAGGTTTAGGGCAGAACATTTGACGTTTCCCTGTGACCTTTACCTTCTACAGACTGTTCTCAAAAGCGAGTCACTGTATGCTTCCTCTACTTCAACTTCCCTTGCAAAGTTTGATTTAAATCGTATCAAAACTCTAAGCTGACCTTACCATGCGATCTTGACCTTTGACCTTCCTCTGTGACTTTAACCTTTGTCTGACTGAATCCCCCTATCCTTGCCCTACCATAAACCCTTCCGCTGATTTTAGTTTTAATAATATAAAAAAACTGCTTACATTGACCTTGCCATGTGACCATGACCTTTGACTCATTATCCTAAAAAAAATGGTAGGTTGACCCTTTGACAAACCATCAACTCTTCTACCAAGTTTAGTCTAAATCTGATCATTATTGTTTAGGTTATTTTCTTTACACATTGACACACACAATTCGAACTTTGACCTTGACCTGTGACCTTGACCTTCGCTTGATTGTTCTCAAAATTGAATCCATTCGTTCTTGCCTCAACGCTGTCGCCATGTTTGGTCTAAATCGAATCTAAAGCTTTGTCATGTGACCTTGCCCTTTGACCTGCGAGTATTGTTCTCGAAAATAATAAGATTAACCCCTTGGCTGACTCTTATCCCCTTCAACAATTTTGACTGTATCGGAAAAAAAACTGTTTGAGTTATTCTTTACACACACACACACACACACACACACACACACACACACACTCACACACACACACACATCATCATCATCATCATCATAATTATCATCATCATCACCATCATCATCACACAACCACACCCAACAAATAAGTCAAATCGACACCTGAAGCCTACTACTCCAAAGCCACAAATTACACCTTTGATCACGCCTACACCCACAGTCAGTTACACCCACACGTTCCCCCATCCACACCTACACCCACTCATTTCTCATCTACTCTACTACACCAACTCATCCAATCCACCACCTACACCATTGTATCCATCTAATTATATCATTCAGAACCAGTCTCTCATGCAGCCACCTACACTAACACCCATACAAGCACATCGACACTCATTTACACTCCCATCCACCCTCTTTCCACTTCCACAGGGAACTTTATAGCACTGTCACACTCAAACATACTCACCTACACACAAACACCCACACCCACTTCATACACCCACAAACAATCAAAACAACACTACCAGGATCATTCACACAACCAATCTCAAACGCTCAATCTTAACCTCACCAACACACACACACACACACTGACACACACACACACACACACACACCTTCGATATTCTCACACATCCTCATTAACCCCACACACTCATATTCCACCTTCAAAGCACTTTCGCACTCAGACATAAACATCCACACATCCCGACCCACCCATGTAACACACCCTCACCCTCTCCCACATCCATACCCACACCCAGTCAACGCACCCACACACATGTCTTCACCTACAAACCCTGCCCCCACACTTCATATCCAGAGCACTACTACTACTACTACTACTACTACTACTAACACACACACACACACACACACACACACACACACACACATCCACTCCAAGCAACACTCCTCTCTTCCACTGCTAAATCCAAGGCATTTAGACATGACCGTACTCAAGCACATCCAACCATCCAGTCACAAGTAATCAGACCCAACCCGCCATCAAACCCACACCAACACCCACACCCATGCTCGCCCTACACACTCACACCCTCCATCATCTCACATCCTCACCCACACCACACCCGCACACATGTCTACAACCCACTTCCACAGTATTTTCACACTTTAACACTCACACACCCTAACCCACCAACACACCACGCTTCCATAGCAAAATTCAAGGCACTTCCTTCTCTGAGACACTCATCCACGCACTCTTTATTACCCCCCACACACCCACACCTTCACCCACTCCATACATCTACACCCTTACCCACTCGACATCCACACACATCCCCACAGCACCAAAGCTCCAGGCCAATTCCACACCCACATACACTCACCCCACGTCCTCACGCACCAACACTCACCTCCAGAGCAAACTCGACGGCGCTTCCAATGGCCGTGTATCCGTCCCTCTCCCACGTGGTCGGCAGGGCGGCCACAAGCTTCTCTCTGGGTCCTTCTGGTACTAGGGTGAAGGGCAGGTCCAGGCGGGTCCTGTTGGCGAAGGACACCACTGCCATTTTGGTGCCGGCGGGGACCAGATACCGCACAAACCTGAGGTATGAGTTAGAATAATATACAACACTTTTCGTACAGACTGTACGGCTCTTGTTAAATGACAAGGGGAATGGGAAGAAAGATACATTGACAATACAAACTTTTTTGTTCTAGCCAGATGATACATTATTATTAATAAAGAAGAAGAAAAAGAAGGTGCACTCAGAGAGTGTCACACCTGCACCCACCAAATGGTTTATAACCCAAACATTTGACTATCTTGTGACCTTGATCTTGCACATACTACTACCAGTATTACCATATTCCATTCTTTCCTAACCCTTGTGTTTTGGTCAAATCGAATTAATAGTCAGATCCGGTTCCTCAGGAACGAACCAATATCAAGTGCGAATCAATAGTGTTTGAGTTTTTACATATGTTTGGCGTGGTCGGAAAGCTGCTGAAGGTCGTAAATTGCATTGCAATGGTAGTGATGCCTGTGTAAGGGCAGGTGAATTTCTAAGTAAATGCTTTGATATTATAACAGTGATGGAGTGAGGCAAGGCTGTGTGATGTACCTATGCCACATCTTTACATATACATAAACAGATAGATAGATAGATGGATGGATGGATAGAGTTCCGAGAGAAGTTAAAACTCGAGCTGTGGAGAAGAGATGAGGATGGTAATGAATGGCGAAGGGTAGAATAGCTCAGATATGATGCATTTAAGTGATGTTTTGTTGGTTGCTTATAGGGAAAGGCAGCTTTCTAAAATGATGCAGAGCTGTGAATGCCTATGAGCGTCGGGCTCTGAAAGCAAATGTAAATAGGAGTAGTGTAACAGGTGTTGTGACATGCTGGTGAAAGGAGTGAGACTTAAAGTGAAGAGGGAGGTTGAGTACCTGGATGCAGTGGTAGGAAAGAAAGACAAACGTGTAAATGAAATAGAAAGTAGTGTGGTACAGGGAAGAAAAGTGGTTTGTTTTCTGAACACCTTGATACTAAACAGAGGTGTGAGTGTGGACGCTGCAAGAGTATCACAAGAAGGTTTATTTGTGCCCACATTAACGTATGGTTGTGTGACTGGTGCTGCAAGGGAACACAAAGTCAAGAGTAAGAGTGATGGAAATGAGGTTCTCATGGATATGTTTGGTGTGCATGCAGTGGATAGGATAAGAAAATGTGATTTGTGAGAGATGTGGAGTAAGTGGGTTTGCTGACAACACGGGTGATGAAAGTGTGTTTTAGTGATTACGGTCAAAAGGAGAAACTGGATGAAAGTAAGACGGTGGAAGGGGTATATTATGTGAGTGAGTTTCAAGGAAGAAGGAAACAGGGTAGGTCAAGAAAAAAGATGGATGAATATGGTAAAAAAGTGAGCATGAAAGCGATGTCTGGAACCTGATGAGCACAGGGAACCAGCAAAGGATCGAGATGACTGGATGAGCTGTTTAGCCTGCTGTACAGAGGAGCACATTACAAGAGTTGGCACCCCTTTTATTTTAACATAATAGTCGTCCCGCTGACTATCCGACTGATAATGTGAAGAGCAGCAACAAAGGAAAATACCAAAACCAAATATACATCCTGATGGTCAGACTTAAGAAGCAGTGTTAGGATTCAGGGGCTTAGGTGGTAAGCGAATGAGAGATTGGACCATTTCATTGGGCATGTCACTGAGCTGTTCTCCATTCATAGTAACTCTTCTCCTTCGTTATTTTGTGGACCATACATCACAGCACTCTTGGGTGGGAAAAAGAGGTCGGGATGATGATGAATGACAGTAGTAGCAGTAGTTATAGTAGTAGTAGTAGTAGTAGTAGTAGTAGTAACAACAATAATATGAGAGAAAGAACGTACAGGAAAGAAGATTGAACAATTTTGGACCCACCTGGACCCTTACAATCTACTTATTTTGTACCATTAATACTGATTATATTTATGAAACATATGTGTATTATGCATGTATGTAACAAAACTCCAAACCCTGACAGATGTGTTCAACGAATCTTTGCACATGCAGTCACTGGGGGAACTGACATTCCAAGTTTAATCACGACTGATGCTCTCTAAAGGCGTTATTTATCTGCCACACCATTGGCAAGGCTAGCACCAGAGCGCATGCAAGCAGAGGTGCTTTTAATATCCATGGTTCGATAAAGAACAGGTAGAGGCAGTGGGTGCTGAAAAGCATACCATCTCGTGCATCTGTCATGAAGTAAGTGATGGCCGACGGCCGGCTGCTCAGCTCAGTCTGGCTCTTGGCATGGTCGAGTGTGGATGCCTTACGTTGTTTAACCCATGACCTTCATTAAGTCCCGTCCACACTAGGCCTCATGTTGGACACTGTTGTGCGCCATGTTGCCCAACTACGGTATTCATGCCGTGGAGGGTCTACACGGGGCGTTTCTGGCAAATCTGTCCGACGGGCATTTTATGGTGAGAGCGCGTGCCGCGATACTTGCAGAAGCTGTCTGGCTTCCCTCTGAAATTACATCGATACAGCCACTGCTTGCATCACATCGTTTTCTTTTTCCTCCTGGCACAACATAGTGCCACAATGGTTAATATAAACAGTCTCTTGGTGTTGGTGTCCATCCTCCTCCTCTCGCAGCTCAACGGTATCTGGCGCACGCTGCCCATTGTGCAAGTGTGGATATCATCGGCCTCAGGAACACGAGTTGGACAGCATGACGTGCAACAGACCATGCACCATGACCCATAGTGTGGACGGGCTTTAATTTTTCCATTGAACTATTAGAATAGGTTTAGGCTGCAGTTACAGGAAATCGCTAAAACTATTCAATCGGCTGATCAATTTAGTGTACGACTGTGGATGCAGAAGTAACTAGATGTACTGTAAATAAACTAACTTCTAGTATCGCTATTAAATCTGGCGGTAAAACTACAACAAAAAACAAAACAAAAAAGCAACAGTAAAATCAGACAATCAAGAGATCATGTAACCTACAAATCATAATTATTTTACAATCCATTTGAATTAAAGAATGGCCATGCAATAACTTTTTATCACTCATCTTCCAGTTTTCCTTAAATGGAATATTACATAACATTGCAAGAGAGGGAGATACAGGTGTGATACCAGAAACCACTCTGAGAGCACTTACCTCCACCAACGCCAATATAATACATGATTTACTGTTGTAATTCTTTTTTCGTACTAAGCAAATATTTTTACCGGTTCACATAGTCAGTTTATTCTACGGTCTTACTGTATGATGTTACACAATTTAACAGAGCGTATACCTGCGCCAACACGGCTAAAATTTATTATTAATTGTTATATCCGGACCCGGATCCATCTCAGAATCTTAGCAACTCTTTCTTGACGCACTACCCATCTATCCTCTAGATTTAATTGAAATCCGACGGTAACTTCTTGAGATATCTTGTACACAGACAAACAGACGCAGATGAATTCATAACCTCCGTCCAAATTCGTTGACCGAGGTAATTATATCTGCTTATTTATCGTAAATCTTCAATAATATGTGTAAATAGCGAATATCTGCTACTGAATACCATACTAGATAGGATAAACTCTAATTTAACAATATTCTAGCCACAAAACTAATATACTGGTATGTTATTCTATTCAGCCACGGAAAATGTTTGGGCCTGAGAGCGTTACATGTAGTCCTATATCAAGTACAGTTTCACCAGGTTCCCATTTTTGTTTTATCGCCACTGCCTGTCCTTCCTCTCCCCTACAAGCACAGCGCAAGTGCTGCCCTGTTCTTTGCTGGCCCGAGGTGCTGTAATACCTACCCCACCACCGCCTGATACAGCTGATCCATCGTGGGCTCCATGGACGCCGACAGATCCAGTAGCAGCACAAAGCTCATGCCATCGTGCGCAGTCTCCTCCTTCTCTGACCCACTCACATCCTTCACCTGCACCCCTCCCATCACCCCTCCCTCCTCCCTCCTCTCCTGCACCACCACAAACTCAGGCTTCAGGTCTTCTTCTTGTTCTTTTCCGGACTCCGCCTCTCGTCTCCTCCTAGGTGGGTTTCTGAAATATACAGTATAACTGAATGATGATGATGAGATTAGTAGTAGTAGAGTAGTAGTAGTAGTAGTAGTAGTAGTAGTAGTAATAATAATAATAATAATAATAATAATAATAATAATAATAATAACAATAACAATAATAATGATAATAATAATAATAATAATAATCACCACCATCATCATCATCATCATCACCGATATATTTTCCATTAAAAAGAAAAAAATAGTTAGGAATATTAATACGGAGTTCTGTGTGTGTGTGTGTGTGTGTGGTGTGTGTGTGTGTGTGTGTGTGTGTGTGTGTGTGTGTAATGAGAGGAAGACAAGGAAGAAGTGTTTATGGTGGGAAAATTGTACATGAAGGAGGGTGGCTTGAACTGACAGCTGGGTGGAGGAAGGCATAGAAGGAAAGATAAATAGACAGACGAATAGATAGACAGACAGATAAAAAAGAAAATGAGTTCGTAGGTAAGACTACAGATAAAGGGGAAGATATATACGTAATTAGCTTATAAATACCAATGCTTATCGATAAATACAGAGAAACATGGATTAATCACCACACACACACACACACACACACACACACACACACACACACACACACACACACACACACAGAATAGGTCAAGGGTAGACTGGTAGATTTGAAGCACACAGACAACCAATAAACAATCAGGTTAATGGTGAGAGTAGATGTGTTTGTAAACCGAATTTGTCTGAGAGTAACCAGTTCATTTATTTAGTCATATATAACTTAACTTTCCAGACTACAGACATAATATATAACTTCTCTCTCTCTCTCTCTCTCTCTCTCTCTCTCTCTCTCTCTCTCTCTCTCTCTCGCACCCACCTGTCTCCGCTAAAGTCTTCGTGCTGCTCAATCACCGCCCACACAGACCGCCCCCCACACAGCAGGTTGTGGGGGGTGGGGGCCAGGGGGTTGTGTGGGGCCTTCACGTTGTCACAGAAGTACTTTACCTGACAAACAGAGAAAGAATTAAATGGAGTTACATAGCGTTACACAGAGTTACATAGATCTGCACACCAAGCTGATCTTATGCTCCTTCCAAGGTGGCCTAATTTTAAACTCGTTAAAAGGTTATTCCCTAACTGGAGACGTTGAAGAATTACAGTTTATGAACATGACGGCAGAGCACAAAAGTCTCCTCTCCACCTCCATTGCGACAATAAATCGTTCAAGGGAAATAAGTTAAAGAAGTCCTTGCATGACTGAAATGTCTGAAGGAAATGTAACTGAAAGGATAGAAATTAACACTAAAATGAAGCCACATACTCCAAGAAACAAGACTAACGTTACTTGTTATGAACTCGTATCTTTTTTCAATTCTCATTTTATTTACATATTGCATATTATACATATTACAGTTTATAAGTTTAGCTAAGTTTGTTCTAAATCGGACAAAAACATTAAGCTGACCCGCCATGTGACGTTGACGTTTGAGCGATTATTCTGAAAAGCAACAGGTCCTCCCTTTGGCCAACCTGTAACCCTTCCTCCGAGGTTGGGTCAGATCGGTTCAAGGCTGAGTTGTTTTGCTCATATTCACACACAAACGGACCTTGTCTTGTGGCCTTGAGCTTAGTCTGATTGTACTTTAAACCGGATCCCGTCGTTCTTGCCTCATCCTCAGTCATTCCATCAAGTTCATTTTTAATAGGATCAGAGCTGTTCAAACTGACTTTGCCCTGTGATCTTTATCTCTGACCTATTGTTGTAAAAGTAGCAGGTCGGTCTCTTGGTTGACCTGCATTTCGTCTACCAACTTTGTTTGAAATCGGATCAGAACAATACCCCACCGTACTTTCAACATGCGCGGGTGTAAAAAGCACGTTTGTCGTCCACGTGACCTGCGCTGTGCCATGAAACCTTAAAAAAAAAAAAAAAAAAAAAGAGGCGGGAGAGGGAGGGGCTGGTGTCAGTAACTGGGTATGGTGAGCAAGGGCATGAGTAGGATGGAGCGGAACCCCTCGAGAATGAGTTATAGGATTAGTGCATGGGAATCGTCAAGTTTAATTTCAAAATATCCTTGAGGAATGAGAGTGTCTGTGAGAGGACAACGAAATGGACGTAAGGAACACAGAAATGGGTGAAATGCGCTGGAATTATGAAAGGGGGTGGCTAGGGACCATGACAGAATATACAGTGAAAATGGGTGCTGCAGGAATAACTCTGTGAATGCAGCAAGGATTTATTGCAAGATTTTCTCCCACAAGATAAGCTCGATCTCCTTTCATGTTTGGCTTCCTGGCAAGAAAACACCTTTGTGTACTGAAAGGGATTAACATTTCTTACCCCCCCACCACGAGAGGTCTCCTTCAGCTCTCTAAAGGGCATAGCCTCACTTAGACGCTGTATTCTAGGTACTGCCAGCCGATTCTCTTCAAATGAGGAAAACCCTAATCTTTTAAGGTTAAGCTAAAAAATATTAACTTGAAGTGATAAGAACAAAATTATTTTAAGAAGTCCTGGCAGTTAAGTCCATCAGTCAGATTGTGTTTTTTGTTTTCTTTGTGGTAACATCGGATGATTATATCCAGCTGAAGGAAAGATTTTTGTGCTGGAGGGATTAGATACATCTATGATAGACTTTTTAGCACATGAGGTGAATGAAGTCGTTTAATAATATTTCTCTGTAGTACATATACCATACATCATACATTATCTAATCCTTTACTACCCCATCAGAATCACACAAGCCCAGGATTAGGCTACTTAGGTCAGATATTCAGGGAGGGCATGACCAGTCGCCAGCCTGTGAGTGACAATAGGTAAGCAATAAACCCCAACCACACCTCTGCTTTAACCCCT
This sequence comes from Birgus latro, assembly GCA_018397915.1. Taxonomy (NCBI): domain Eukaryota; kingdom Metazoa; phylum Arthropoda; class Malacostraca; order Decapoda; family Coenobitidae; genus Birgus; species Birgus latro. Next base: position 35,425 of record JAGKTI010007368.1, read on the forward strand.
TCAAGGCCACATCCATTTGGCGCGCCGTAACCACTAGACCACTGCATGTCCAAGTAGGCAGTAGCAAGAATATAAGCGCATCATCCTACTGAAGGGGAATACACGGAACTACACTTCAGTCACGAAGCCCTGGTTGTAAGGTCCCATGAGCAAGGCGGTGCTCGGCAGATGAAATAGCTGAATAAAACTGGTCTAAGAAGAATATCACCAGCGCATTATCTGGTTGTAGGAGTTGATGAGTTAAGGCCACACCTGACCACTCTCGGACTCTAGAAAATAAGGTCCCATAAGCAAGGTAGTGTTGTTGTGTGTGGCAAATGAAACAGCTGAATAAATCGTCTGATCTAACGTTATGTGGTCAAAGGGGTTAATAGGTTACAGCACACCTTATCACTCGCGGATTCCAAGTGGTAGGGTCCCATGAGTGATGCTGTGGCGGTGTTGTGTGCAGCTAATGGAACAGCTAAATAAATCGCCTGGGCTAACGTTATCTGGTTAAAGGGGTTAATGGGTCAGAGTACACCTCATCACTCACGGATTCCAGGTAGTAGGGTCCCATGAGAGATGCTGTGGCCGTGTTGTTGTGTGCGGGGTAGAAGTGGCAGTGGTCGTCTGGCAGGCCCGAGTGTGCGGCGTGACACTCACCCCCTGACGCTGTACGCACCCAACCCACGATGTCTAAACTGCAACCCGTGGCTCGTACCTGTGACGGAGAGAAGTAAGGAAGGAAGCGTTAGCCGTCGTAATAATCTTCATCATAGTCATCATAATCACCATCATTAGGTCCCCACACAATGGCAAAGATATTAATGAATTGGTTCAATTCCTTTCATTCTTTCCTCTTTTTTTCCAGATGCTCCTAAGTTTGGTGACATTCCATCGTTTCTTCAACATTTCACTTCAGATCTGACAATCATTTCTTGGGCAAATACCACAAGACACGTTTTTCATCATATATTTAGTCCTTTTAATGGACTTTATGAGGTCAAAGGTCATACTTTAATAGCCACACAAATTTGGAGATTCTGTGTCCTCCTATGGATATCAATCAACATGGCAATTTGCACAGATGTATGTTAGTGTACTGTAGCTGAGTGGAGGCCAGGCTGTTTACCCTTGGAAATGTGGCAATTATCAAACAGCAGTTCCATCTGTATTATCATCAATCTCATCACCACTGTAATCATCATCGTCATTATCAGAGTTTAAATCTCACTATCAAAGTCACCAAAATTATCATATGCTATCATAATCATTGACGCCAACATCATCAAGATTATGGTTTGAAGCTATGCGGACGGTGAATACTAAGTGAATAATAAAAAGTAATTCACCCACAGCACCCACTCTACAGTAAATTTACCCTTGGAGGCATATAAAGGAAGTGTCGGTATTATATCCTCTCACATGTTAGCAAGTATCCACACCCTACCAGCTCACACCCATGACATACACACCCTGAGATTACACCAACACTGCAGATGCTACACTCTAAATTTTGCCTACACTGCTTTTATTACAGCCACCCCGTCATGATTAGTTCTTGGCCAGCACGAGGAAGGATTAAATTTGGGCATCACTCTCCTCCAAGAAGAATGATTGGGCCATTTGGTAGACTTCCTGGAGATTATACGCCGAGGAGGTTCAATAGGTCGTGGGTGTTGTTACCTGCCAGCACACTAACACACCTCAGTTAGTTCGATTCGGTGTTGGGATTCCTGAGCCCCTATACACACACACATACA
>JAGKTI010007369.1:0-21720 GCA_018397915.1 Birgus latro
TACTTACTTACACTAAGCTGCCAACTCGTGAACACCCCTGCCTTACTCACCTCAAATTCATCATTTTTGAGTTAAAATTCAATTAATTCATGCTTTGTGCCAATTATTTATGTGAGTGGGGTCTTAATTAAGTGCTATGCATGTCCATTAGGGAGGTAGGTTGAGGTTAGTTTACATTAGGGTCAAGAATGACCGGTGCTGTTGGTGAACAGTGAACACCTTTGCTATACCTAACTCTTTTTGTGGTAACAATTTGTTTATTTATTTGATGCTTTGTATCCCATATTTTAGTGCATAAGATATGAGAAATGATGATTTTCATAGTGATAGCCACGTCTGATACTTACTTACACTAAGCTGCCAACTCGTGAACACCCCTGCCTTACTCACCTCAAATTCATCATTTTTGGGTTAAAATTCGATTAATTCATGCTTTGTGGCAATTATTTTTGTGAATGGGGTCTTAATTAAGTGCTATGCATGTCCGGTAGGGAGTTAGGTAGGTGGTTTTCTGATTTAGGCTAGGTTAGGTTAGTGTCAAGAATGACCAGTGCTGTTGGTGAACAGTGAACACCTTTGCCATACCTAACTCTTTTTATGGTAACAGTTTATTTATTTGATGCTTTGTATCCCATATTTTAGTGCATAAGATGTGAGAAATGATGATTTTCATAGTGATTGCCACGTCCGATATTTATTAACACTAAGCTGCCAACTCATGAACATCTATGCCTTACTTACCTCAAAATCATCATTTTTGGGTTAAAATTCAATGAATTCATGCTTTGTGTCCATTATTTAATGCATATGGTGTGAGAAATGGTGATTTTCATAGTGATTTCCATGTCTGATACTTACACTTGCTGGCAAGTTGTGAGCACCTATGCCTTACTCACCTCTAAATCATCATTTTTTGGTTAAAATTCAGGTAATTCATGCTTTGTGTGCATTATTTATGTGAAAGGGGACTTAAATAAGTGCTATGCTTGTCCGGTAGGGAGGTAGGTAGGTGGTTTTCTGATTTAGGTTAGGTTAGGTTAGGGTCATGAATGACTAGTGCTGAAGCTTCAGGGCCACTATCGGGACAAGACCACTGTCCGGACATGCCTTTGGCTCTATTACGTTGGATAGTGGAGGGATTACTGTATTGATGGTTTATTATCAGCATGGTTAGAAATCAATGATTTTTTGAGGGAACATGAACCTGATGTTATGTGCTTTGTAGAGACAGTTGAAAGAAGATATTGATATTCATATGGAAGATGGTAAATACAAATTGTGGAGAAGAGATAGAAAAGAAGAAACGGGAGGAGGAGTGATGATAGCAGTGAAGGACAACATAAATGTAGATACTGTGGAAATGGGAGAGGGTAGGGCTGAAGTGATAAATATGAAAGTAGAAACTGGGGAGAATGGTAAGAGAGATATGGCAGTGGTATCCAGATGTCAGACATGGTTAGTTATCTACAGAAAGTGATTGAGAAAAGCAGCAGTATAATTCTAATGAGTGATTTTAATTGTAAAGAGGTGAACTGGGAGGAATGGGACTCAGGAGGCAGTGAAGATTTGCGGGGCACTAAATTGTTGGATATAGCAATAAATAATGTAATGACGCAGTGGGTCAAAGAAGAGACACGATTCCGAGGTGATGACACACCAGCAGGATTAGATTTACTACTAACCAAAGAACCAGATGTAATTGAATCTTTGAAATATCTGTTTCCTATAGGAAAAAGTGATCATGTGGTCATTGAGTTCCAGAGGATAACAGGGAACGTGGTGCCAAGAGACGAGCTTTATTGGCAGGGAAGATATAACTTTTGGTAAGCAAACTTTGCAGAATTGAGAAAATGTTTTGAGAATGCGGATTGGAGAAAATTCAGAGAAACGAGAGATACAGAGGAAGTGAGATATCTTTCTAGACCTCCATAATTTGGGAGTGGAAAAATATGTGCCAAGCATAAGTAGGAAAGAAAACAGGAAAAAGGAATGGTTTAATAGAAGGTGTATGATAGCAAAAAAAGAGAGGGACATGGCATGGAAAAAATGGAGAAAGACAGGTAATAGCAGAACAAAGGAAGAATACAAAAGAACTAGAAATGAATTGTAATCCCTCCACTATCCGACGTAATAGAGCCAAAGGCATGTCCAGACAGTGGTCTTGTCCGGATAGTGGTCCTGATGCTCCAGCACTGGTCAGTCATGACCCTAACCTAACCTAACCTAAATCAGAAAACCACCTACCTACCTCCCTACTGGACATGCATAGCACTTATTTAAGTCCCCTTTCACATAAATAATGCACATAAAGCATAAATTAACTGAATTTTAACCAAAAAATAATGATTTAGAGGTGAGTAAGGCATAGGTGCTCACAACTTGCCAGCAAGTGTAAGTAAGTATCAGACATGGAAATCACTATGAACATCACCCTTTCTCACACCATATGCATTAAATAATTGACACAAAGCATGAATTCATTGAATTATAACCCCAAAATGATGATTTTGAGGTAAGTAAGGCATAGATTTTCATGAGTTGGCAGCTTAGTGTAAGTAAGTATCGGACGTGGCAGTCACTATGAAAATCATTTCTCATATCTTATGCACTAAAATATGGGATACAAAGCATCAAATAAATAAATTGTTACCAGAAAAAGAGTTAGGTATGGCAAAGATGTTCACTGTTCACCAACAGCACCAGTCATTCTTGACCCTAACCTAACCTAACCTAAATCAGAAAACCACCTACCTACCTCCCTACTGGACATTCATAGCACTTAATTAAGACCCATTCACATAAATAATTGGCACAAAGCATGAATTAATCAAATTTTTAACAAAAATGATGATTTTTAGGTGAGTAAGGCAGGGGTGTTAGCAAGCTGACTACATAATGAACGTAAGGAAGAGACATGATTATTACTGAGAAAATCACCTTTTCACAGCCTGTGCACTCAAATATGGGACGCAAAGCATGAAGTAAATGAAACGTAACCAGAGAAATTATGATTTAGATGTGTGTGGGGCAAAAATGTTCACCAGTTGACTAGATAGTGAACGTATGTAAGAGACATGGCATTCACTGAGAAAATCACCTCTTTCACAGCCTGTGCACTCAAATATAGGACACAAAGCATGAAGTAAATAAAATGTAACCAGAAAAATTATGATTTAGAGGTGTGTGGGGCAAAAATGTTCACCAGTTGACTACATAGTGAACGTATGTAAGAGACATGATAATCGCTGAAAAAATCACCTGTTTCACAGCCTGTGCACTCAAATATGGGACAGAAAGCATGAAGTAAATAAAATGTAACCAGAGAATGAGGATTTAGAAGTGAGTATGGAAAATATTTAGCAGTTGACAATGTTTACTTACATCTCCATGACTGTTGTTTACTCCTTGTTTACCTCCACCTCTAAGGTTTTTGCTGTTGTCATAATTGCTCTTGAAGCATGTCCAGTAATCCAGTATTTAACTACACTTAATCCTTAGCAGATGATACTGTGTTGTTGAGCGAAGACGAAGGCGAGCTGCAAGGCTTGGTAGATGAGTTTGGGAGAGTGTGTAAAAAACGGAATCTAATAGGGAATGTGGGGAAGAGTAAAGTGATGGTCTTCGAGAGAAGTGAAGTCAGTGAATGTACAGTGAGATTGGATGGGAAGGATATGGAGAATGTGAGTGAATTTAAGTACTTGGGCAGTGTGATAAGTAAGGATGGAAGTCTGAAGGGTGAAGTGCTCGAAAGGGTGCAGCAAGGAAGGAAGGTTGCTGGTTCGTTGAAAGCAGTGATAAGAAACAGGGAGGTGAGCATAGAAGTGAAAAAGTTGTTACATGACAGTATTGTGATACCAACTCTGACATATGGAAGTGAAGCGTGGACCCTGTTGGAAGGACAGAAGTCAAGGGTGAGAGCAGTGGAAATGAGTTATTTGAGAGGAGCATGTGGAGTCATATGGAGAGACAGACTAACAAATGAGGAAGTGAAGAAGCGTTGTGGTGTGGTTGAGGACGTGATGGGAAGCGTTAGGAGAAACACATTCAGGTGGTTTGGGCATGTGGAGAGGAAGGAGAGTGAAAGACTGATGAGTAGAGTGTATATGAGTGAGGTGGAGGGGGTGAGAGGGAGGGGGAGGCCGAGGATGAGATGGAGGGATGGAGTGGAGAGGTATATGAGAGAGAGGGGTGTGAGTTGGGAGCGTGGTAGTGAAATGGCGGGGGATGGAGTGACATGGAGGCGATTTGTTTGTGGCCACCCTGTTCAGGATTAAGGCGTCTGGCAATAGATAGATAGATAAAATCCTTAGCGCTATGACTTTTGATTATTTAAACAAGAACAAAAATACTGCAAACGATCGGACAGCCGTCCACTGTTCACCGGAGTTGAGACAGAACTGGTAGGAGGGAGACTGGGCGGGAAGGGAGGTAGTCGGCGCGCGCGGGAATTTCAAATTGACGCGGTCGGAAAAAAATGGATTTTCCCCCCCTTTTTTTTGGGGGGGGCGGTCATCAGCCCACGATGTCCAAATAGTGATGTATCCGGATAATGGACATCCGGATAGTAGAGAGATTACTGTACAAAAATACGTAGAGAGGAAGAAAGGAACTTTGAAAAAGGCATGATAGATAAATGTAAGGACGAACCCAAATTGTTTTATAGATTTGTCAATGGCAAATTGAAACAAAAGGAAGGATTCACCAAACTGAAAGTAGGAGGAGAGATCCATAAAGATACAGCAATGCAAGCTGAAATAATGAACAAATGTTTCCAATCAGTTTTCACTAATGAAAGGGAGTTTGTGGAGGGAGAGGGAGTGACGAGAAATGTAGTGATAAAAGATATAAAAGTGAAAGTGCAGGAAGTGTATAAATTACTGGAAACTCAAGATGTAAGGAAAGCCCCATGTCCAGATGGAATCTCTAATTGGGTACTTGAAGGAATGCAGCGAACAACTGGCAGATAAGATTCACAGTTTAATTGTGTGTTCTCTGGAAGAGGGGAAAGTACCTCGGGAATGGAAGAGCAAATGTGGTACCAATTTATAAGGGAGGAAACAAGAAAGATCCCCTGAATTATAGACCAGTGTCCCTAACCAGCATGGTTGCAAAATTTTGCGGAAGAATCTTGAAAGATAGATGGATAAAGTATCTGGAAGAGATGAATATCTTGACTGAAAACCAGTTTGGTTTCAGAAGTGGAAGGTCATGTGTTTCCAATTTTTTTGAGCTTTTACTCAAGAGCAGTTGACGTGCTACAGGAGAGAGATGGTTGGCTGGATTGTGTGTAATTAGGTTTGGAGAAGGCCTTCGACAAGGTACCCCATAAGAGGCTAATGTGGAACTTAGAGCATATAGGAGGACTGAAAGGTAACCTCCTGGAATGGATGAGAGACTTTTTGAGTGACAGACAAATGAGGACAGTAACAAAGGACAGGACATCTGGATGGATGGAAGTAACAAGTGGTGTCCCACAGGGCTCAGTGTTGGTGCCAGTAAAGTTTCTGATTTACATAAATGTTATGGTAGATGGAGTAAACAGTTATGCAAGTCTGTTTGCTGATGATGCAAAGATCTTGAGGAAGGTAGGGGTTGAAGAGGACTGTAATCTGCTGCGGTTGAATCTGGATAGGATACATGCTTGGAGCCAGATAAGGGAAATGAAATTCAATGCAAAAAAATGTAAAGTATTGGAAATGGGTAAAAGTACCAAGAGACCATTGCTGAATTATTTGATGGGTAATGAACCAATTAGAAAAGCGAAAAAAGAGAAAGATTTGGGAGTGCTGGTTCAGGATAATTTGTCACTGGAAAAACAATAGTTAGAGAGACATATAAACTCTTGACCAACATAAGAATAGCATTTCATTACATGGATGAGGAGATGATGAAAAAATTGATAGTGGTCATGATCCACCCCAGATTAGAATATGCAGCAGTAGTGAGGCTGAGGATGAGATGGAGGGATGGAGTGGAGAGGTATATGAGAGAGAGGGGTGTGAGTTGGGAGCGTGGTAGTGAAATGGCAGGGGACAGAGTGACATGGAGGCGATTTGTTTGTGGCCACCCCGTTCGGGATTGAGGCGTCTGGCAATAGATAGATAGATAGTGTGGTCCCCACACAAAAAGAAAAATATAATCAAGATTGAGAGAATACAAAGAACAGCAACCAAGATGGTCCCCATTCTGGCAGATCTGTCATACAGAGAGAGGCAGGAAAAGCTGGGTTTGCCTTCCCTAGAGGAAAGGAGAGAGAGGGGCGACATGATTGCAGTGTTCAGGACCAAGATGGGAGTAGATAAAATTTACAGAGAAGATCTGTTTGGGTGGGATGAGAGAGTTACAAGAGGACATGGAATGAAACTAAAGAAGTCAAGCTTCTTGAAGGATATCAATAAATATAGGTTTCCATATAGATGCATAGACCTGTGGAATAGTTTGGGCAAAGAGATTGTCCAGTCAAAAAACTTAAACGAGTTTAAAGCAAAATTTGACTTATCGAGAAACAGAGATGGTACCCAATGAGCTTAGCTCAATTCCTGTATATCACAATTAGGTAAATACACACACACACACACACACACACACACACACACACACAAAGAGAGAGATTCTGTCCCATTATATGATTACAATATCAGTATAATCTCTGTATAAATGCATATGATAGTACACAGTATGTGTGTATGTACTGTACAGTATGCTTCCTTTCGGTATGGGTATTTGTTTCAATACCTTAGCCAAGCAGCCCTAATGGGATAGGATAGGATGTGATAACATACATAATTTTGCCTGGGAAACACTTTGAGGATATTTTCGAGAAAATCCTGTGGTTAGTTTTTAAACGACTTGGCGAGTGTCATTCCTGGCCGAGGGTTCCCTGTGACCAACACAGACCACAAGCCACGAGTAAATGTACGGTTAAAGTGCCCATCGTTTTATGCTGAATGACGGGAGTCCCCTGGCCTCCTGGATTAGTGCAAAACCCCCCACTACCCGTGCCTGCCCGCTTCCCTACCGAATGGTAAGAGTCGCCTGGTGGGCCACATTAGTCATACACTGCCTGAGACGGTGACTTACTGATCATCTGCTGTTGCCGTCACATGCTAACCCATGCCCGGACAATCGGAAGTGAACCTTATATGCAGATGTCAGTTTGTTGCATTTTGCTTCGTCTGTGCTCGGATGCAGCCGTGGTGTGTGATGTGGCAGCACTGTACTGCATGCTGGCCAACAAGCCCGCATCTCAGTTCCTGCCTTTGTTTTGCCTGAGTGCTTTGCTTGCAAGAATGGCTGTGAATGTGATTGTTTTTGTGGTGGTCCCCTACCTTCTTCCAGTTGTGGCCCTCCTCTGCTGTATTTTTATGTGTGTGGTGATGGTCCCACCATCATCTGAGAAGCGGAAGAGGATGGCTTTGACTCTGGAGAAGAAACATGAGATATTGGGCAAGGTTGATGCAGGTTGAACCACTGGATGCATACTTCGTGAATATGAACTAACCCTTTTAACATTGTTTGATATCAAGAAGGCACGCGACAAGCTTACGCAATACAGACAGGACTTCGGCGAAAGCACATGTAGGGGCGACTGGAAGGTAATGGCCCAGGCCCAGCACGACGTTATTGACTGGTTGACATTGATGTGGTTTTGCAGGCTACATGGTGCTGGTATGCTAGTGCATGGGACTGAGGTGAAGGCTACTGCCGAGAAGTTTGCACGCCTGCACAATGTGCACGACTTAAAGGCATCTGAGGGATGGTTCTTTCGCTTCAAGCTTCACCATGGACTTACTGGCCGTAGGGAACACGGCAAGGCCTTGGACGCAGCAGCAGAGGAAGTAGATCCGTTTCGCCAGAAAGTGCAGCGCCTGATCAAGGACTAGGGCCTTGCCCATGGTCAAGTCTATAATGTTGACGAAACTGGTCTGTTCTAGCACTCCTTGCCCACCAACACCCTGGCTGAGGAAAGGGAGAAGACTGTGCCTGGTCAGAGGTTGTGCAAACAATGTGTGTCTGCTTTGTGCTGAGCCAGTGCATGGGATGCACCACCTCAAACCCATTTTTGTTGGGAGTTCTAAACAACCATGTTGTCACCATGGGTTGATGGATAGCCTGCCTGCTGTGTGGTACTATTCTGTGAAGACCTGGTTTACTGCTAAGATCTTCAGAAATTGGTTCCATAGACACTTCGTCAAGGAGGTTATCCGTTATCAAACAGCGGTCCTTGGTATCGCTCGTGACTAGGTGAAGACACTCCTACTCCTGAACAATGCCCCTGTGCATCCGTCTGAGAAGGATTTGGTTACTTATGACGTGCGGATTAGGTGCATGTCCCTGCCACCTAATATGACTGCTCTGATTCAACCAGTGGACCAGGATGTTATCCTTGCCGCCAAGAGATTGTACCGCCAGAGGTTCCTGAATGAGGTGATGGTGATGCTGGAGGAAGAGGATGCAGCCGAGGACACACGTAGGGAGCAGACCTTACAGAATCTTTGGCGTTACGACCTGAAGTCTGCAGTGTTCGACTGGGTGAATGCGTGGAAGGAAGTCTTCATGAAAACCCTCAAAAGCAGTTGGTTTCGTCTCCTCTTGGGAATCGAAGCCGAACACGACTTTGAGGGGTTTGACGTGGATGATTTCCACAGCCGTTTTAGAACAGCAGGAGAGCAGGTGGACGTCGACGACATGAGGGATGGTCTGGATGATGGCGAAGGCTGCAGCAATCGTGGTTATCAGACCATTTCTGATGAGATCACCGCTGCCGCCTGTGTGGGCACGGAAGGGGACAATGAGACCGATGAGGACCCTGACTTGCAGCCCTCCGCAACTCCTTCACTCCCTCGACTCTGTCCTCCATGGTTACCTGGAGGGGGTGCTGGAGTGTCCCGAGCATCCTCACTGTGACAGGGAGTTGGTGCCGCTCAGCGTGGCGATGGAGTTGTGGGGAGCCCGGAACGCTTTCATCCTCTGGCAGAATCGTAGTTCCTATTGTCAGACCAGGATCAACTCCTTCAATTCTGTGACCCACCACCACCAGCTTGTTTCCCGCCTTCACCATCGGACCCGCAACCGAGCACGTCCACAGCCACTGAGTCTCCTTTGGACATAAGTTTGCGGTTGTCTTCAGTCTCCTGAGGTGGGTAGGCCACCATCGCCACACCCCACATCACCGGTCATTGCCCAGCTCCAGCAGGTTCAGGAGGAGGAGGAGTTCTTGGACATTTGCTAGTTGAGAATGTTTGCCACTTGACCACATGGGACAACTCTACACCTGCTGGAGGTGTGCTGGTTAAGAAGCCTGTCTGCAGTGGACTCTGGTAAGTACCCCCAACCGAATTTATTTTGTCAGGTAACTTTAGGTTTCTTTCATTGTTTCCTTGGTGTAAAAATTTATTTGGATATTCCCATGCGTGTTTTGATGTCGCAATATGGCAGATTGACCTGAAAACAGTGCCAAAAAAAAGGAGGGGTATTGTACATACAGTAGTGTATAGGTAGGGTGTTTTTTGGTTTTGTTTTTTTTGCATGGTTTTCTTGGTGTTGAAAATTATTTTTTGGATAATCCTTTGTATATTATGATGTCAAAATATGGAAGAATGACTGGAAATTACTGCCAAAATAAGGAGGGGTACTTTACATACAGTAGTGTATAGGTAGGGTGTTTATTGGTTTTCACTGTTTTTCCTGCATGGTTTTCCTGGTGTTTAGCATTACTTTGGATATCCTATATGTGTTTTGATGTCAAAGTATGCCTGAATGACTGGAAAAAACTGCCAAATTAAGCACAGGTACTGTACAAATAGGTTAGGTACAGGTTGGAGGTTGGGTATAGGTAGGGTCTGGGTATAGTAGTGTTCATTATCTGGATGTTGCCACTACCCGGACATGCCAATGGCTCTGTTACAGTCGACCCTCGATTCTACAGACCCCGAGTCAACGGATTTTGGAAGCAACAGACAATATCTGCTGGCAGAGAATCACTCCAGACACTAGTCACTTTTTTTTTTTTTTTTACAGGCACACACACAATCAGTAATTTCTGCTCAGGGGTGCCCCCTTTGTTCCTCTGTATACTCAGGGAAGATGGGAGAGGGTGACGAAATGAGCTCCACCCGCCTCTACCCCAGTTCCCAACTCTCCCCCATACCCCTACCCCACCCAACCCACCACTCATTCTTAACTGGCAGTTACATCTCAAGCTAACCCCATACTATACACTCATAGTCATATTACTAATACACAGTCAAAACACTAGGACATGTGAAAGTACAGTATATAACTATGAATGCTTCAGCAAGAAATTAAAGTATTATAACGTTGACAGTAAAACAAAAACGATGACCACGGCCATACCAGGCCTTGGGTGCTTGCGTGTGTACGTGTCTGTGTCTGTTTGTTTGGGTGTCTGTCTGTGTGTATGTGTGTCTGTCTGTGTGTATGTAGTGTGTGTATGTGGTGTGTGTATGTGTGTGTGTATGTGTCAGTGTGTGGATGTTTTGTGTGTGCGTGAGTATCTCTGTTAGTGTGTGCATGTTTGTGTTTGTTTGTGTGTGTGTATGTGTGTGTGTGTGTTGTGTGTGTGTGTTTGTCAGTGTGTGTATGTTTGTGTGTGTGTATGTGTATGTGTATGTGTGTGTGTGTAACTCACCGGGTCGGTCAGGATCGCTTGATGGTAGTGATTGTCAGCTTTTACCCTCCCGGAAGGGAGCTGAGAGCTCATACAGTCCGATCTATGGGCAAGACTGTGACCTTCACACATGCACACACCCATCCCCTTGCTCAAGGGGGACAGTAACCACCCACTTCGTCAGTGAAACTTTTCGCAACCTGAGCGAGGCACGAACTCCGTCTACCAGATGGCAAGCGAGAACGCTAACACTGCGCCAGTGTCTAAAGCAGTGCACCCAACACGTGAGGCCTGAGGTGGCCGTTGTTAACATTTTTGTTTTACTGTCACTGTCATAATTCATTAATTTCTTGCTGCAGTATGTTGATAGTTATATTCTTTTAACATATCCCAGTGTTCTGTGTTTGTATTAGCAGTGGGACCAAGAGTGTTAAGCATGAAATCAGCTTGAGATGTAACTGCCAGTTAAGAATGTCAAGAGGAGTGGGGGATGGTAGGGGTATGGGGGAGGGATGAGAGCTGGGGTAGAGGCAGGTGGAGCTCATTTCGTCCCCCACTCTCCTCTTCCTTGGGTATGCAGGGGTTGGAAGGGGGAGGCCCTGGGCAGAAATTAGTGATCCTGAGTGTACATCTTTTTTCATTTATAACTACATACAGTATTTCTCTTTACAGGTACAAAAATAAATGATAGTGTTGTTGAACATACAATATTACTGTAATACAGTATTGTATTGTACTGCACAGTACACAACAAGCCAGTCGTAATATAATGGATCCATAGAAAACGGGATATTGTGAGGTAAACTAGTCCGCGATGGTGTTTCTGCACCTCATCTTCAATACCATCATATTTCTTTTGCTATTTTTCGAGTTTTAGGCATTTTTCCCTTCAATTTCAAGCAGCGGACTTTTTCAAGCAACGGACACTCATCCCCCCCAATTAGGCTGTTGATCTGAGGGTCGACTGTATTTCCAGATAAATGAAGGATTACCGTATATCGGAAAAAGACCGATAAAGCCAGAAGCAGTCTGGACTGCCTGACCACTTCAGCTATGTTTGCTAGAATAAGGTAAATAAAAGACATGTTTATCAGTGTACAGTACAGTATTATTATATATAGTGGTAGGTGGGGGCACTCACCATCCACTGTCTCAGTGTAGTGCTGCATTGGGTGTCTGCTCTTTCCCCTCTCCCATCCTTCCTCTTCTGTCTTTCTTTCCTTCACTTTTTCCTCTTTCTTCTGCCTACGGGTGACTTTACACTCCTTCTGTCTTTCTTTCCTTTATTCTCTCCTCTTCCTTTTGCCTGTGGGTGACTCTGAGTGACAAGCCAAATGGTTTCCTGTACACCAGCAAACCATTTACTATGCTGGGTGGTAACCATATAACCAAATTATGGCACCTGGTGGTTTAGTGGGTAATTAAGGTGCTCCAATCGGATTGAGCCTGCGTAGGTTTATATCCAAGGGGTGGTTGGGATTTATTGCTCATGTAATGCCATTCAGGGATGAGTGAGGCTGGTCACTCTCATCTTAAATGTGAGGACCAACTTGCCTATCCTCAGCTTCTTATCATCCTCATGGGGTGACATAGGATTGGATGATGGATGGATATTATACCATTTGATTGATGTAGTGAATGTATAATACAGTACAGTACTGAAATGGTAGTGAAAACAGTTGAAGAACTGTTGGTGCTGTCCGGACTAAGTCTGATATACTGGAGAAAGTCTGGGGTAGCAGGGGAAAGTCTGGATGTTGCTTTTACCGGAATCTCGCTTTTTTCGGAATGGCTTGAGCCCCAATTAGTTCATTATAGTGAGGTTTTACTGTAGTTTTAATAAATGGGCAAGTATTTAGTATCTTGGTAAATTTTAGCTGTTTTATCATAATTGATGCAAGTTCTTGGCCATTCAGATGTATGTTATTTATGCACGCATCAGCAGCTAGTGTCTGATAAGGAAAATTTTATTTTCTAATACAATTTGAAGCAAAGTGTACAGCTAAAAAAAAAATCAACTTTTTATTTATTTATGTATTTCATTATTTTTCCAGAAACTTTGAAGAGACCTTTACCTTCAGCCTCCTAGTTGCATCCCTGGCCTTCATCAGACCTCTCATAACTTTGGGACCATCGGCATTGCTAATTCTTCTTGAACGGTGAGACTACAGAAACCCCTCATCTAAGATCATAATTTCAAGTAGAGTTAGTCCTTATTGTAAGCCAGGTATATGTTCCAGGTTGCTATAAATTTTTGCATGCAGCTGGCTCTGTAACATGGGGGAAAGTAATTGATCATCTTTATAGTACAGTCTAAGTAAACTGGTTCTTTGAAATGGGACATTAACAGAAATTTTTTGTAATTTGGTACTGATTAGATGGATGTGTAGTACATTCTTTATCCCTTACATGCCTGGGGTTTTCTGATGTTGCATGCTTCTCCCTGCGGGGGATTTTGTGATTTTGGAAAAAATGCCCTTATTTCAGACCCTAATATCTGCCAAATTATAACTGCTAGAGAACATAAGACTCACCAACTTTTCCTCTTTCAAATGAAAGTATCCCCACATCTCCAGGTGTTCCCATCAGTGAATAAGGATAAGTTAAATTTCAAAGGGTGGCAGGAAGACGCTTGTGGCTATACATGTCAACCAGCATTGCTCCATGCCCAAAATTGTGACGGCTATACACGTCAGCTGGCGAGTAGGGGTTAATGACAGGCCTGGGGGAGGGGGGGAGGATTTCAAATGAAGAATTGTGAGAGGCTGGGACTTGAATGTATTGACTGAAATGGTTTGGGCATGTGGAGAGTATAGAGGAAGACAACTGGGTGTGAAGGGTGAGAAATGCAAAAGTTGAGGATAGGATTGCAAGAGGCAGACCAAAAAAGACCTGGGGTGAAGCCATTGAGTGTGACCTCAGCGATGAAGAACTGAATACAGAGGCTACTAGATATTGAGCATCATTGAGAGCTGTCATTCAGTAACCAAGGCCAATGCATGCAAGCATATTGGGGGATGGAAACAAAACAAAAATTGTAGCAAAAAGAGCATAAAAAATAGAGGCCACAACAAGAACATGCTACTAAGCATATTTAGCTTTGGATGTCTGTCAGGTTTTTTTCTTGATATTATTGTGGTGGATGTGGGGGATGCCATATGGTCTCTACACTGAGTGACAAGCCAAATGGTTTCATGTACCCAGGAAACCATTTATTACGCTGGGTGGTAACCGTATAACCAGGGTTTTTGGCCAGGTTAAGTGTCCCCCAGGTTACCCTGTCTAAAATCGGTTAAACACGGCAGTTGTTTCTGAGAGCCTCAGAGGGCCCAATACCTGCCCAGGGCCCCAACCCAATGGGCAAATTCACATGGCCATGTGGCATATGAGAGGTGTGAATGAGGAGAGCTGAAGAGGGTGGAAGTGGTGAATGTGTTCAAGAATGCGAGATACAGTACATCCTTCAACTTTGTGAATTTTAACTTTGCTATCTATCTATCTATTGCCAGACGCCTCAATCCCGCACGGGGTGGCCACAAACAAATCGCCTCCATGTCACTCTGTCCCCTGCCATTTCACTACCATGCTCCCAACTCACACCCCCCTCTCTCATATACCTCTCCACTCCATCCCTCCATCTCATCCTAGGCCTCCCCCTCCCTCTCGCCCCCTCCACCTCACTCACATACACTCTCCTCGTCAGTCTTTCACTCTCCATCCTCTCCACATGCCAATACCACCTTAACGTGTTTCTCCTAACGGTTCCCATCACGTCCTCACCCACACCACAACGCTCCTTCACTTCCTCATTTGTTAGTCTGTCTCTCCATGTGACTTCACATGCTCCTCTCAGATAACTCATTTCCACTGCTCTCACTCTTGACTTCTGTCCTTTTAACTTTGTGATTCACCAATTTTGCGAGGTAGTTCCAAAAGTCATGTATTTTTTAACATTTATGAACTTTGCGAGTGATCACACACTTTGCGAGGTCGAGTGGTGGGAGAGTCGTCTTCCCGCACTACTTTGCCACCCCGAGTAGTGATGTCTTGGTTCATTGGGAGTACTGAGCCTCCTAGTTCAGTGGTCTGCTGCCCCGCCTCGTTTGTTTGCACCTGTTTCCAACCAAGGTTACTGACCCTCACAATTTTGGCAGATATTTCAACATCTTGCTGTGTTTTTTCTGCCTCTCTCATGAATCCCTCGAAGTTAGAATCGTCACTGGGGTCATCAGAATGAAAAAGGTTAGGGATGCTAGGATCGCTGGCTGCTTGGGGAGTGGTGGCAGGACGGCTGGTCGATGGGGCAGGATCTCTTGGGGTTCTCATGAATTTTGTGATTAGAGACTGCTTCCTCTTGTTAACCCCATCTCTGTGGAGGTCAGCATAAGAGCGAAGCGGCCGAGAATTAACGATGCATATCCTAGCGAATGTTCTCGCCGTCATTGACCAGCTGAAAAAACCATCGTGAACAATGAATGTGATCAATTTAGGGCTCAGGAAGCATGCCACGGTGTTGT
This sequence comes from Birgus latro, assembly GCA_018397915.1. Lineage (NCBI taxonomy): Eukaryota > Metazoa > Arthropoda > Malacostraca > Decapoda > Coenobitidae > Birgus > Birgus latro. Next base: position 15,148 of record JAGKTI010007369.1, read on the forward strand.
CAGGGCCCTTCGTTTTTATACTGACCTACACAGAGATGGGGTTAACAAGAGGAAGCAGTCTCTAATCACAAAATTCATGAGAACCCCAAGAGACCTTGCCCCATCGACCAGCCGTCCTGCCACCCCTCCCCAAGCAGCCAGTAATCCTAGCATCCCTAACCTTTATCATTCTGATGACCCCAGTGACGATTCTGACTTCGAGGGATTCATGAGAGAGGCAGAAAAAACACAGCAAGATGTGGAAATATCTGCCGACAGGGATAGTGATGACTTAGGCCCCGAGGGGCCACAGTAGCCAAGCCTCGCCCCGCCACCAGTCCCGTACACCACGCCAATCTTCACATCAGTGTAAATGCATTTTTTTTTTTTTTTAATGTTTCTTACCCATGATGTTTTCTCATTAATATCACTGTACAGTATATCAGTTCATGTTTGTTTCATTTATCATTGTAAAATTAAGAGGTAGAGTCGAGAGAAAGAGTGGGAAAAAGTGCTTACCTTTGGGTAATGTCGACCAATTTGCCTTTATTTCATATATTTAATTGTTTGAATTTTGCAAATTTTGATTTTGCGAGGGTTTTTGTCGACCATATTCTCGCAAAATTGGAGGAAGGACTGTATGCCATGATGGCATTGTGTGAAACAAAGATGAAAGGGTGTGAAGTGGAGGAGTGGGAGGGTGTGAAATGTGTAAGATCAGGCATGAATGGGTGAGGAAAATGCAAGGAAGGAGTTCCTTTGTTGATGAATGAGGTGCGGCAGAGTGGAATGAGTAATTACAAATGTGTCAGCTTGAGGTGAATGTATGTCAAGTTCAAGTTTGAGAAGGTGAAAATGGTGGTGATTGTAGCGTATGCACCGTGTGAGGACAGAAGTGAGAGAGAGACAGGTTTTGGGATGAGGTGGATGTATCTTTGGGAGAAATGCCCAGGAGCTCTGTAATGATCGTAATGGATGACATGAATGGAAGAGTAGGCACTGGTCCTGAGGATAACATAATGGGTTGTAATGGAGTACCAGGAGAAAATGATAATGGTAAGTGACTGAAGGATATGTGTCAGGAAAGGAGTTGTGGGCTTGTAACTCGTATTTCAAACACAGAGATGCACATAAATATACATGGTATAGAGCGAACGGGGATCATGTTGAAAGGAGCCTGATTGATTATGTGCTCGTAGAGAGGTTATGCTGGGAATGGTAGCTGATATGAGAGCTGTGAGAGGATGATGTGGAGGTCTGTCAGATCATATAATTGTGGTATGCAAGATCAAGGTAAGAGGAGTGAGGTGGACTAAGAGAGAGAGGATCAGTCTGGGAGAAAGACTGAAAGTCGAGAAGCTGAGGATCAAAGAAATGGCATATGAATACAGGACCAAAGTAGGGGAAGAGTTAGAATCAGTGAATTGAAATGAAATGGATCTGGACATCCTGTGGAATACACATAGGGATTGCTTAGTTAGAAATGCTAAAGCGGTGTGTGGTGTAGCAAGAGCAACAACAAAGAAGAAAGACACGGCATGGTGTGATGAAGGGGTTAAGAGAGCAGTGGAGGAAAAGAGGAAGAAGTGGCTAGAGTGATTACAGGACATGTGTTCAGTTGAAATAAGAGCTGAATATATTGAGAGCAAGAAGCATGTAAAGAGACTAGTGAAAAGGAAAATGGAGGTAAATTATGATCTGGGAAGAAAAATGAATGCAAACTACTCAGCAAAAAAGGAAGTTATTCTGGAAAGAGGTGCAGAAATGTAGAAATGAAAGCAGAAAGAAATGTGAAGGATGTAGGTGGTAGATTATTAACCCTTGGGGATGAAGTAAGGACCAGATGGAAAGAATATTTTGAATAGAGAGAGCAGAGCCACTGTAAGCATGATTGGTTTTGGGGGTGTGCAGGGAAGGAATGCAGTGCCAGGAAACATGACACTCGCACAGGTGAAGAGTGCTGTGAAGTGGCTGAAGAATGGGAAAGTAGCTGGGGTTGATGAGGTGTATGCCGAGTGGTGGAGAGAGCGGAATGAAATGCTTGTTGGAGATATGTAATAAGGTATAGATGAGTGAAACTGAGCCAACAGAGTGGGAAAAGGCTGTGATTGTACCCCTGTACAAAAATAAAGGTGAGCGAAGTGAGTGCAAGAATTATCATGGAACAAGTTTATTGAGTGTGGTAGGGAAGGTATATGGAAGAATTATTATAGAGAAATTAAGAGAGATATCAGAAGTTCTAGTTAGTGATGAACAGAGTGTCTTTAGGAGTGGCAGAGGATGTGTGGATCAAATATTTACAGTGAGACAGATAGTGGGGAAGGACTGTAAGGTTTTTATGGCATTCATGGATCTGGAAAAAGCATACATCAAAGTACACGGAGAAGGATTATTGACGGTTTTGTGCATGTACAGTGTAGATGGTAAGCTGCTAGGTGCCGTCAGTAGTTTTTATGATGGTAGTGAAGCATGTGTAAAGGTTAATGGGCACATAAGTGAATGGCTTACGATCGGTGTGGGTGTCCAACAAGGTTGTGTGATGTCCCCATGGTTGTTCAGTATACTATATGGGTGGAGTGATGAGAGAAGTAAAAACACAAATGGTGATGGATGGAATATCTCAAATTTGCTGTATGCTGATGGTGCAGGACTACTTGCAAATACTGGACAATAACTTGGTAGACTAGTGCAGAGTTTTGCTGATGTCTGTGAGCGTTGTGCCATGAGAGTAAATTTAGAAAAGAGTAAAGTGATGGTTATTGAGTGAGAGAAGGTGACTTCCAGTACAATGTTACAGTGAATGAATGAAGAGAGACTGGAATTGGTGAGAGAGTTCAAATACCTGGGTACAGTGATAGAAAAGAGAGAAAATGTGCAAAACAAGTGGAAAGTAGAGTAACACAGGGAAGGAAATTGCTGGTGCAATGAAGGCCTTGATAAGAATCAGAGGCTTGAGTGTTGCAGCTGCTTGAGGCTTACATGAAGGAGTGTTAGTGCCAATTTTAACATATGGATGTGAGACTGGTGTGCTATGAATATGAAAAGTGAAGAGTGAGAGCAATGGAGATGGGACTGCTGAGGAATGCATATGGAGCACAGAGAGTGGATAGGATATGAAATAATGTGATTCGTGTAAGATGTGGAGTGAGGAAGTCTGTGGACACCAGAATCGAAGAGAGTGTATTAAGATGGTATGGTCATGTGGAGAGAATGGATAACAATAAATTGGTGAAAAAGGTATATCTGAGTGAATTTGAAGGAGGGAGGAGGCGATGTAGTCCAAGGAGAAGGTGGAGGGATATGGTGGATGAGTGTATGAGGAAGAGAGATTTGGAAGTCGGTGAGGCTAGGGAACTGACAAGAGATCGAGCTGGCTGAATGAATATTGTGAGGAGAAGCGCATGCTCAGGGATTTGGTACCCCATTTCAATGTGACAGTGTCTGGAGTGACTCTGTCGGATACGTTTATGTGAAGCTACAGAACGTGGTGAATGTTTTTGGCTTATCAGATAGACCCCGGATTCCGGAGGCTTGAATGGTGAGCAGATGGAAGCATGGCCCACTGGACTGGGCAAATTTGGGCTGTCTGGACATTGCTACTCCTCACCCTGCCCTAAGGTGGGAAAGGAGGTCCGGATGATGATGATATTACACTTTTTTCTTCAACATAGTGGAGGCATATTATTGGAGGGGTAAGTGGAGACTGTAGGCTACCTAACCACTCCAGTTCAGAAAGTCTCTCCTAAGTTGATTATAATAGTCTGAAAGTAGAGAGAATAAAAGAGGAAAATACATCATTAAACTGAATGGGGTAATATTTATGCTGTCTAGTTGTTCATGTGATACCTGCCAGAGATATTTGTTGGGTTGTAGATTGAGGTATTAATCATCCTAATGTTTCACTGTTTATCATTTTTATCTTTCAGTTGCAGCTAACCTCCCCCCTTTTCACTCCATTCTGTTTAACAACCTTCCTTTTAGTGAGTGATCTTTATTATCAGTGATTACTTGTTTATTGCTTTGTACAAAACTGTTTGATGTTATTTGGCACAGTAAGAGTTTATGTAATTTTATGTTTATCTGTCCATGTAACTGTAACCAGACACCTTAACCCTGTAAAGGGTGGCCCTGAACAAATTTCCTCCATGTCACCCTGTCCTTTGCTATTTGGCTGCATTCCCAGCTCCTCACACATCTCTCTCTCATATATCTCTCCACTCCATCCCTCCATCTTATCCTTGGTCTCCCTCTCCCCATCTTCCCCTCCATCTCACAAATTCACTCTTCTAGTCAGTTTCTCATTCTTCATTTCCACATGGCCAAATTATCTCACAAATAATTCTTTTTGCAGTTTCAGTCACGTCCACGTCAACACCACAACGCTCCTTCACTTCCTCATTTGTCTGTCTGTTTCTTGTAACACCACAACTTCCTTTCAGGTAATTTATTTCCACAGCTCTCACTCTTGTGTCCTTCCAAGAGGGTCCAAACTTAAATTACATACAATCATAGTACTGCCATGAATGACTTTTTTTTTTTTTTTTTTTTTTTTTTATACCACCCAATTCCTTATCTCAGCTTTCAGTGAACCAGTAACCTTTCTTCCCTATTGTACCATCTCAAGCAGTTCATCCTTGAAACTTTCATCTTTACTCATCATGCAACCTAATTACTTGATGCATTAACAATCGTTAACACTCTCCATTTCCTGACCTTCCAGTCTCATTGTGTATTCTGTGACCTCATTTCTCTCAAAGATCATAACTTTCCTCTTAGTTACATTCACCTTCAGATTTTGTTTCTAATGTACACTCCCAAACATTTTCACCAAGCCTTACAATTCCCATTCATTTACACTAATCAATACTGTTTTGGTTGTTGATCAGTCCTAGTCTCTGTCAAGCTGAGCAGACCTATCAACCACAGGCAAGCAACTACCCCTGCAGGATTGTCCCATGCAGAAAACTGATGTTCCTATGTGGTTGGCAGCACCTCACCTCTCCACAGCAAGGTGCAGGGAATAGCATTGTATTATTAGCAAACAACAGTACAGGCAGTTTCCCAACCCTACCCCCTACCCTCTCTCACTACAGACACTGCAACATCCACTGCCCTACCTTATATTTTTTATAGCTCTTTCCATATACATGCTGGACAGTCACAGAGACATGACACATCAAACTTTCAATGCAACATCCAGATCAAAGAGCTCACTCTCCACACAATGCAGTCATAGCACCCTCATCATATTCTTGACAGTATTCAACAACTACCCATCTACTGTAAAACCCAGTATGCAGTTGATTGTATAACAGTCGATGAAAATTTATACTTCCAAACTTATTCACCAAGCCTTGCAGTTCCCCTTCATCTTCACTTAACAACACAGTATCATCTGCAAACAACAGTACAGGAAGTTTCCAAATGCTGCCCTCTCTTTTTAGGGCTGCTCTTAGTTTCAAGTTTATGATCACAAAAATCACTTTTTTTTTCTTTTTTTTTCCCCTTTTTTTTTAATGGCCATGTATAATGATCCCATGTGGATTCACTGCCACCTGCACAAGCCAACAGTCATATATTTGAGCCAAGATGGCCACCCCATGTTTGCATGTGCAAAACCCATCTGAGGCCTCAGTTCATACATCTCCCTTCCCTCCACCCCTTCGAAGTCCTTGTGTCATTTGTCCACTCTCACTGAAATCCCCATGTCACTTGTCCACTCTCCCATGTGTCCCACTGCTGTGATTGTCTTGTGTGTGCAAGGCCATCAAAACACTGTTGGTATTGCAAAATAACAGTGCAAGTGCATGGTGAGTAGTGAAGTGTGTGATATTAAGTGGAGAGATAACTTCTTGTGTGTGTAATACTGAAGATTGTGACTTGGAAAACATTTCGAGTAAGAGTGCTACCCCACTGGAAAGCGTAGTGCTGCTATAAGGGCAAGGCATAGCCTTTCCCTTGATGATGAATAAGACATTGTTAAGTGCCGTAAGGACAGGCATGAGGTGAACAAGATTGCAGCTGTCCTTCTGCCTCATTGTATCACTCACCACCCACCATATGTTGGTGTGGGCAATGAGAGGGCGGATACTTTAGCTAAAGCTGCGTCTTCTCGACAGCCCCGTGTTGACTACCCGCTTCCAATGTAACACTTTACTTGCAGTACGTGATTCATAAGCGTTGGCATCGACAGTAGGATGGTGTCACTCATAATAAGCTAAAAGAAATTTTTCAGAGAGTGGTTGTACTGAGGCTTCTCCCCTCCATGCATCGGTTTGGAGGTGGCTCTTGCCAGACTTCACATTGGGCACTACCGGCGTATGCATGGGTTCCTGATGAGTGGTGGAACTCAACCATACTGTGATGATTACCTTGTTCCCCTTACTGTCCGTCACTTCCTGGTCGAATGTCCAGAACTGGGGGACCTCCGTCGGAGATTCCTCCATAGGCATCAGGGGGCAGATGGTGTCTACTGTCTGTCCTTGGTGCTTGGTGGAGCCTCCGGCAGTATTACTGATGTTTTCAGTTTTCTCCAGGAGGCAGGCCTCCTTCCACTTCTATACGTTCCAGTTCCAGCTATCAGTATTTTTTTAC
>JAGKTI010007369.1:22108-37166 GCA_018397915.1 Birgus latro
ACACACACACACACACACACACACACACACACACACACACACACACACACCAATCACCTGACAACGAATCAAGGATGGGTTGAGTGACAGAGTCGACTACGTATGGTATTACCCTCCTTGTCCTGTCCTAGATATGTATAGTCCTTGAATGTGAATCATCCTGCTCATCTCCACAGTCCACTTGTGATACCACACATCACATGGTTGAGCCAGTTCCCCCCCAGCAACTGGTTGAACTGGACTGTTGCAGCTGCTTGCTGTTTTTCTTCTTTTATCTGTGGTTTCAACTTTCAGGTACTTTATCTTAATTTGTTAAGAAAAATTATTTGGTAGTACAAAATATCCCCTTACTGTATATTCCTAGCTGAGTTTCCCCTGTTTAGCAACCGGTTCCAGAACGGCATACTGTTACAGAAACTGAATCGAACCTGGAGCTAATTAGTTGCCAGTTACCACAAGTATTAGGTCATCCCATAATTTATCCTCCTCTACCTCATCCAAGCCAGCCTGTGGAGCATATGCCGATATAGATGCAAACATTATCCCACAGAGCAAAATTTTCACTACTATGTCCAAAGGGTGGTTGGGGTTTATTGCTCACATATGCTACTAGGGATGAGTGAGGCTCGTCACTAACTTAAATAGCAGGACCAACTTGCCTAGGCCCAAGCTCCTACACTTCTCATGGGGGAACACTGGATTAGATGATGTAAGTATGTATGTTATCCATTCACTTTCTCTCATTACATTCATGACGTATTCCACTCATTTCCCCTTAACCTACACACCCACACCACCATGTCATCCATGCTACCCTGCCAGAACAACTTGTAATGGCAGTCCCTCCCGGCATTTATTCTGGCAAATCCTTCCCTAGACCTGACTTCTTGCACACATCCCACATCCACTCACCTCCTTCTCAATGCCTCAGCTATTTCCCCTGCTCCACCCCCTCAAACTTCCCACAATCCATGATGCCACTCTGATTCCTTTTTTTTTTTTTTTTAATGCAAGGAAGAAGGAACCAAAGGCCATGGGCCTGCAAACCATTCCTTCCAATAATAAACAAAAATAACACAAAAGAGAGCCAAATTGAAGATCCGTTCATTTCGAGATGCCTTGACACACTGCGTTTGAAAGACTGGAGATCATAGGAAGTAGGAAATACAGAGGAAGACAGTTCCAGAGTTGACAAGTTGCACAAATGAAGGACTGGGAGCAGCAGTTAACTCTTGCATTAGAGAGTTGGACAGAAAAGGGATGAGAGGTTGTTGCTAGACGGGTACTACGTGCCTGTTATAGAGGTGGAGGGATGCAAGCAAACAGTTCAGAGGAACAGTGGCCATTGAAGTAGCGATAGAAAAGAGATAAAGATGCAACAGTGCGGCAAAGAGACAGAGGTTCAAGGGAGCTAGTAAGAGGAGGAGGGTTAATGAGACGAAAAGCCTTTGACTCCACCCTATTGAGAAGAGCTGTAAGTGGGGATCCTCTCCACACATGAGAGTTGTACTCCAAACAAGGACGAATAAAACCCTTGTATAAAGTCAACATCTGTGTAGGGGTAAAGAAAGTTCGGAGTCGGCTTAGCACACCCAATCTCCTGGAAGCAGATTTCACAAGAGATGCAACATGTTCTCTCCAAGACAATCCCGAGTGAATGAAACCCCAAGCATGTTCAAGAATAATGTAGGAACGAGCTGGACATTATTAAACATCAGTGGATACTCCTGTGGAAGGTTTTGTCGGGTTGATAGGTGTAAGAACTGAGTCTTTGATGCATTATAAACAACAAGATTATTTCCACCCCAGTCAGAGATACGAGCCAAGTCAGACATTATGTGTGCCACAGCCTCATCCCTTGTTTGTTGAAGTAACTGCTGAGATGGGCATTGCAGGAACCGAATGGAGAGGTGAAGGGTGGAATCATCAGCGTATGAGTGAATAGGGTTAGATGTACAGCTTAGAAGGTCATTGGTGAATAAATGGAAGAGAGTTGGTGATAGGACAGAACTCTGAGGAACACCACTGTTGATAGATCTAGGAGAAGAACGGTGGCCATCTACAACAGCGGCTGTAGAACGACCAGAAAGGAAGCTAGAGATGAAGGCACAGATAAAAGGATGGAAACCATAAGAGAGCAGTTTGGTAATTAAAGATTTATGCCAGACTCGATCGAAAGCCTTTGAGATGTCAAGCGCAAACAATGGTAAAGCTTTCACCAAAGTCCCGAAAGGAGGATGACCAGGAGTCTGAAAGGTAGATGAGAAGATCGCCAGTGGAGCATCCCTGATGGAACCCATACTGACGATCAGAAAGAAGGTTGTGATAGGAAAGATGCTTTAAAATTTTTATGTTAAGAATAGACTCAAACACTTTTGAAACCAGGATGTTAAAGCAATTGGACGATAGTTAGAGGGTTAGGAATGGTCACCGTTCTTTGGGACTGGCTGAATAAGAGCAAACTTCCAGCAAGAAGGAAAAATTCAAGTTGATAGACAAAGGTGAAAGAGTTTACCTAGGCAGGGTGTAAGCACAGAAGCATAGTTCTTGAGGACACAGGAGGGACCCCATCAGGACCATATTCCTTGTTAGTATTGAGGCCAGTGATGGCTGAAAATACATCAGCTGAAGACATTTTAATGTCAGTCATAAGGAAGTCAGAGGGGGGAAGTGATGGAGGAACAGCACCGGAATCGTCTAAAGTGGAATTGGAGGAGAAAGTCTGAGCAAAGAGATCTGCTTTATCAGTAGAAGAAATAGCTACAGAGCCATCAGAGTAGAAAAGAGGAGGGAAGGATGATGAGGTAAAGTTGTTAGAAAGGTTTTTGGCAAGGTGCCAGAAGGAGTGTGAAGAATTTGTATTGGAGAGCTGGGAACATTTAGTGCGGATGAAATTATTTTTAGCAGAGTGAAGAACAGGCTTACCATGATTCTGGGCAGAAACATAAGAAAGATGTGATTCAGGGGTGGGTTGACTCTGGTACCTTTTGTAGGCCCTCTCCTTGTTGCGGACAGCATTAGATCAAGTGTGATTAAACCAAGGCTTTCTTGCATTAGACAAAGGATATGAGAAAGGAATGTATGCTTCCATGCCCGAGAGAATAACTTCCGTAATGTGTAAGGCACACGCAGATCGCTCCCGGTCATGGAAGCAATAATTATTCCAGGGAAAAATCAAAGAAGTACTGCGTGAGGGCCACCCAATCCGCAGCTCCAAATTGCCACAGACGATGTTTCTTTGGTGGGTCCCCAGGCTGCACCGGAGCAATAGGACAGGGTAAGATAATAAGGTTATGATCGGAGGAGCCCAATGGAGAGAAAAGATTAACAGTGTAAGCAGAAGGATTATTTGTAAGGAAGAGGTCAAGTATGTTGGAGCTCTCTCCAAGGCGATTAGGGATACGGGTAGGGTGCTGTACAAGCTGCTTTAGGTCATTATGGATAAAAAAGATGTAGGCTTGTTCAGCAGGTGGATCAGTGAAAGGAGAGGAGAGCCAGAGGTGGTGGTGAACATTGAAATCTCCAAGAATGGAGATTTCAGAGAAAGGAGAAATGGATAGAATGCGTGATTTAGTTTCCTCAGGCTTGCTTTGAATTTCTTTCTTTTTTGTCATAATTGGTAAGAAATGTATACTGGGGAGAGACTTACCACAGGCCCCACACAGTCCCAGGTCCAGGCATGAGATCTGGGACCCATAGCCCACCAGCTGTGACCCGTGGCAGTGGCCTCGGGGCACCCTGCCAGAACTGCTACAGGACACCCTTCAAGGGTGCCTGTAGCAGTCCTGGCAGGGTGCCTGTAGTTACTGCCTTGCCATTATACACCCATTGATGGGGCAGCCTCCTAGCATGCTACTTCCAGGTTTGGGCCCCTTTCTATTGGGCGTTAGCAGCAGTATTAGTGGAGGGGATACTAAGCAAAACTTTTGCTTCCTGGCATAAGTGAACTAACATTTTAGGTGATATGTAGCATTGTAATAAATTTGGGAAGTTGCTGGGAGGATAATGTGACGTGCGGAAAATGGGGGCTTCGATTATGAGGCAGGTACTAAAATATTCATTTATAATAGGAAACTCACGAGTTTAAATGCTTTTAATGCATATAACCTATTCAAGATTCTGGTTTGCCATGTAAAACCTGGATTTACTTGGGGTGTTAGTATACTGACTTCCCAAATTCAGATTATTTATTTTTAGAAACTGTATTAGTTGCCTTCTGATGTAGGGTAACATTGTACCAATTTTCTTTCTCCATATTTTTATATGTTGTTTACTAAGTTTGAAGATTTTTTTGTGCTGTTATATATTTTGTACATTAAGTATGCTAGATGAAAAGATGTAGCAACCACCTGTTAGGCAAAAAGATGTGGCCACCACCACTAACCACCAGTGGTACAAGTATCAGTTCACTCCCATAGTCTACAAAGAAATATGCATGGTCTGGGGCTCCAGTTCGAGACCTAATCCGGTAATATATATCTGTCTGTCTATTGGCAGATGCCTCAATCCTGTAAGGGGTGGCAACAAACAAATCACCTCCATGTCGCCCCATCCAGTGCCACTTCACTGCCTTGCACCTAGCTAACAGCCTCCTCTCTTATTTACATCTCCACTCCATCCCTCCATCTCACCCTTGGCCTCCCCCTCCCTCTCCCCCCCCCTCCACCTCTCCTGCATACACTTTCCTCGCCAGTCTCTCGTTCTCCATCCTCTTCACATGGCCAGACCACCTCAGTGTATTTCTCCTAACGTTTTGTATCACATTCACATCCACACCACAGTGCTCTTTCACTTCCTCATTTGTCAGTTTGTCTTTCCATGTAACACCACATGCTCTCAAATAACTCATATCCAGCACTCTCACTCTTGACTTGTGTCCTTCCAACAAGGTCCTAGCTTCATTTGCATAAGTTAGAATTGGTATCACAATAGTGTCATACAGTGACTTTTTTTTTTTTACTTCCATGCTCTCTTCCCTGTACTTTATCACTGCTTAAAAGAACCAGGAACCTTTCTACCCTTTCAAGCATTTCACCCTTTAAACTTCCATCCTTCCTCATCACACTACCCAACCACTTAACCCTTGTATTGCAAGCCATAGCTCAGGCTGGGAAGCGTTGCGTTGTGAGCCACAGCTCAGGCTGTGCTAACCTTCCAGTGGCCATGCATCACTGCTTACTACTCCACCCCTACGCAAACTTACGCGTGGCGCTACGCAAAGATGGAGGGAGATTTTTCCTTTTTACCAAATGATGCCCTGGATGTTTATCTTCAAGTTAAAAAAATAAATAAATAAATAAAGTAAATAAATAAATAAAATAAAATCATTTTTTCACTACACCCCTGCGTAAACTTACGCATGGCGCTAAGCAAAGACGGAGAGAGAGAGAGAGAGAGATCCCCCCCCCCCCCCCACCACCACCACCAGATGATGCCCTGGATATTTATATATATTTTTTTTCCCCCCCACACCACAGGGTGGGATAAGAAAAAGGTAATTGCTCAATCCACGGGTTAAATGCACTCACATTTTCCATTTCTTCTTCTTTTAGCCTCACTGTACATTCAGTGACTTCATTTGACTCAAAGACTATAAGTTGACTGTTCCCTACATTCACCTTTAGATTTCTTTTCTTTCACACACTCCCAAACTCATTCACTAGATAATATTACTAATTTTGGCATAGACCTCTCTGATTTTTTGCAAGAGGTTTCACACAAGCTTGTAGATAATTATGAAGACAAGATTGCAGTACTGTTTCTTCTTGTCCTTTCAGTGGAATACATCTTCCTTCCACAGTTGATGGGAAATTAGTTCAGAATGGTGAAGCTGATTGTACAATATGATTGTTTTCAGGCTTAATTGGGAAGAGGAGTGTGAGGGTCGGTGTGTGTGTGTACTGACAGGGGCATGGCTTGGTGCAGCACCCATACCTCTTGACTGGGACACTCCATGGCAGGTATGAGATACCAGGTTTAGTGAAAACATCCAGATAGGGAAGCTTTCCTTAAAAGGTAGGTAGTTACCCTGTAAAACTTGGGCTTTGGTTGTTGCAGATGCTTTAAACCTGTTAAAGTCATCTTTTGTTTTTCATGTTATTTTTTACAGGGAAGCATGGCCTCATTTTTATGTATTAATGTATGTTACAGAAAATGAACCACAGTGAAAAAATAATTATAATTCTTATATATGAGGCACTGAGTGGAATAACCTCTTGTCTGCCACAGCAGCCATTTTGGAATTAAGTACACCAACGTATTGCCCAAACGCTCTTCTACTAGTACAATAACAAATCATGTGAAACAATGCCCCCGATAAGGGTGAAAATCCCATTTTATAGAAGGTACTGACTGACCGCATTGCATATGAGGGTGTTTATACTCTGCTAGGTAGCATTGTCTTCGCTAGGTCCTGAACCTTGGAAACCAACATCAGGCTCAGTTATTCCACTGGTGTTAAGGTCGATTTTTCCCATGTATTCACGTTAAGACACGCATCTACTGTCAACTCCATGTGGGGGAAGTCCCAGAATGGCAGTAATAACCACTCGAGCGCCACAGACATGTTCAAGGTCAACAGTATGGTACGGACAGGTTTTCTTAGCTATATTTTATTTTTTTGTGCTGGTTTTATGCTATATTAATGGATATTGTGAAAGTACATGTATACATTGTAAGGTTGGCTTGCAATGGCACACATTTTTGGAAAAATGTGGTTCATTGTTGTCAAGCAAGAGGAGAAAGACGCTGTTAATGTACTGTTCTTTCAAAATGCCATTGATTTACATACTCTAACATGCAAGCAGATGTTTTCAGCTACATTTGGGAAAAAAAAATTCACCAGAATATCTTTATCGGCTGAAAAGATATGGCATTTTGAAAGTAAAAAACTTTAACAGCATTTTTTCCCATTTTCTATATTTGCCGCATGTGAGGTTATTCCACTCAGCGCCTCATATGTTTCCCCAGTTACATTCTGGTTTATTTTGTTCATCTACTTTGCAGTTATTTCATATCAACCATATATTCTGATACATCAGAAATCTCTTTGCTACCTTCTTTGCTTTATATACCTCATAGATTGCCTTTTGTTTTGTTCCCAGGTAGCAGTCCTTTTTACCACCATTTTGGTGTTCTTTCCATAGTCTACACTTCACAGTAGCAACATTTTTTTTATAATCCAATATGAAAATAAAAATGCTTTACCAAGTACTAGATACCTATCATCATCTTCATCATCATCATCATCATCCGGACCTCCTTTCCCACTCTAGGGCAGGGTGAGGAGTAGCAACGTCCAGATAGCCCAAATTTGCCTAGTCCAATGGGCCACGCTTCCGTTTACTCATCATTCAAGCCCCCAGAATCCTGGCTCAATCAGATACGCCAAAAACATTCACCATGTTTTGTAGCTTCACATAAATTTATCCGATAGAGTCAGTCCGGACTCTGGCTTGTTAAAAGGGGTGCCAAAATCCCTACTCATGCACTTCTCACAACATTCATCCATCCAGCTCGATCTCTTGTCAGTTCCCTAACCTCACTGACTTCCAAACCTCTCTTCCTCACACACTCATCCACTATATCTCTCCACCTTCTCCTTGGCCTTCTTTGCCTCCTCCCTCCTTCAAATTCGCTCAGATATACCTATACCATCTCAGTACACTCCCTTTGATTCTGGTGTCCACCGACTTCCTCACTCCACATCTTTCACGAATCACATTATTTCGTATCCTATCCACCCTCTGTACTCCACGTACATTCCTCGGCACTCCTATCTCCACTGCTCTTACTCTTGACTTTTCATTTTCATGCCACACCATAGTCTCACTTCCATATGTTAAAGTTGGCACTAACACTCCTTCATGTAAGCCTCATGCAGCTGCAGCACTCAAGCCTGTTTCTTATCAAGGCCTTCATTGCACCAGCTACTTTTCTTCCTTGTGTCACTCTACTTTCAACTTCTTTTGCACATTTCCCTCTCTTTTCTATCACTGTACAAAGGTATTTGAACTCTCTCACCAATTCCAGTCTCTCTCCATTCACCGTGACATCGCACTGGGAGTCACCTTCTCTCTCAGTAACATCACTTTACTCTTTTCTACATTTACTCCCAGGGCACGGTCTCACAGACATCAGCAAAACTCTACACTAATCTACCAAGTTCTTGTCTGGTATTTGCAAGTAGTCCTGCCATCCCTCTCTCCATTACTCGTGTTTTTACTTCTCTCATCACCCCATCCATATATATATATAGAACAACCATGGGGACATCACATAGCCTTGCCGCATGCCCACACCGATCATGAACCATTCACTTAGATGCCCATTAACCCTTACACATGCATCCCACCATCATAAAAACTCTTGATGGCACTTAGCAGTGACCCATATAGATACCTATAGAGAATTATAAAAAAAAAAAAAAAAAAGTGGCACTCAGCTGCTACTTGGTTCTAACATTTACATACCTTCTTGTTATCCTTCTGTTTATGGTAAAGTCTAAAACATGGGCTTATGTACAAAACTGCTTTGACTGGCCCTCACATGGCAGGCTGGAAAGCAACATGACAATAGAGATGGTGTGGACCCATTGACCTGATGCTAGATGTGCCACATGTACTGTGTAATGCAGATTCAAATAGTTCTTTTTGTATCCTATAGAGGTCTCACTGACTGTTAAACACACATTTATGAATCATTCAACTTCACTCTAGTTTCGTTTTCGTTTTCGTTTTTGAAGGCTCCAACATGCTTGCATGCGTCAGCCTTGGTCACCTAATGGCGGCTCTCCACGCCTTCTCGATCCCTGGGAGCCTCCCTGTTCAGTCCCTTAACCTTTAAGTCACACTTAATGACATCGTCCCATGTCTTTTTCGGTCCACCCCTCCCAACCCCTCCCCCAATATTAACACCTTTCACCCTCTGTACCCAATTATCATCCCTCATCCTCTCCACATGTCCAAACCACCTCAGCCTACCTCTCCTCATCACAACACCAATACACTCCAGTCCCATCCTACCTCTCAACTCTTCCATCGTAAACCCAGCCCCCCCAGGCCTTGCACGCAGGGACACACTGCACATCCACCTAATCATTGTAATTTCTGTACGTTTAAACCTGGGAATATTCTTTTTTCTTTACTGCCCGGGTCTCACTACCAAACAGCATCACACTCCTAACACATGCTGCATACAAAGACCCCTTAGCATGTAAGGAGAGTCCTCTCAATGTCAGGAGAGGCAACAGCTCCCTGAACTTCTTCCAACCACTTCTCACCCTAGCAACCGAGCTAACTCCAGCCCCACCTCCGGCACATAACATGTCTCCCAAATAACGAAACTCCTCCACACACTCAAGAGACTCACCTTTAAGTTCAACCCTCTCACGCCTAACAATCTCCACCTGCTCTCCCTGACACGCCGCACACATGAAATCAGCATCATCTCGCAGTCTACCTCTAATACCACTACATCTCTTGTGCACCCATTTATCACAAACACTCTAGTGCACACAGATTTTAACCCAAGTCTCTGGAGACAAACAGCTGGTGGAAGATATGATCAGCTGATGCAGGCATTGTAAACTCTTGTCCATTTTTTGCAAATTTATAGAAAAAGATAAATGTATTGTAAATAACTCGAATTCTTCACACTCCTTCTGGCACCTTGCCAAAAACGTTTCTAACAACTTTACCTCATCATCCTTCCCTCCTTTTTTCTACTCTAATGGCTCTGTAGCTGTTTCTCCTACTGATAAAGCAGATCTCTTCGCTCAGACTTTCTCCTGCAATTCCACCTTAGACGATTCCGGTGCTGTTCCTCCATCACTTCCCCCCTCTGAATTCCTTATGGCTAACATTAGAATTTCTTCAGCTGATGTATTTACAGCCATTACTGGTCTCAATACTAACAAGGCATATGGGCCTGATGGAGTTCCTCCTGTTGTCCTCAAGAACTGTGCTTCAGTGCTTACATCCTGCCTAGGTAAACTCTTTCGCCTTTGTCTGTTAACTTGTACCTTTCCTTCTTGCTGGAAGTTTGCTCTCATTCAGCCAGTCCCAAAGAAGGGTGACCATTCCCAACCCTCTATCCGATTGCTTTAACATCCTGTGTTTCAAAAGTGTTAGTCTATTCTTAACAGAAAAATTTTAAAGCATCTTTCCTGTCACAACCTTCTTTCTGATTGTCAGTATGGGTTCCATCAGGGACGCTCCACTGGCGATCTTCTCACCTACCTTTCGGACTCCTAGTCATCCTCTTTTTGGGACTTTGGCGAAAGCTTTGCCATTGCACTTGACATCTCAAAGGCTTTCGATCGAGTCAAGCATAAATCTTTACTTTCTAAACTGCCCTCTTTCGGTTTCTATCCTTCTATCCGTGCCTTCATCTCTATCTTCCTTTCTGGTCGTTCTATAGCCGCTGTTGTAGACGGCCATCACTCTTCTCCTAGATCTATCAACAGTGGTGTTCCTCAGGGTTCTGTCCTATCACCAACTCTCTTCCTTTTATTCATTAATGACCTTCTAAGCTGTACCTCTAACCCTATCCACTCGTACGCTGATGATTCCACCCTCCACCTTTCCTTTCAGTTCCCACAACGTCCGTCTCATCAGTTACTTCAGCAAACAAGGGATGAGACTAAGGCACACCTAATGTCTGACTTGGCTCTTTGCTTTGACTGGGGTAAAAATAATCTTGTTATTTTTAATGCGTCAAAGACTCAATTCTTACACCTATCAACCCACCAGAATCTTCCACAGGAGTACCCACTGATGTTTAATGGTGTGCAGCTTGCTCCTGCATCATCCTTGAACATGCTTGGGGTCTCATTCACTTGGGATTTATCTTGGAAGGAACATATTACATCTCTTGTGAAATCTGCTTCCAAGAGATTAGGTGTGCTAACCCGACTCGGAACCTTCTTTACCCCTGCACAGTTGTTGAGTTTGTACACTGGTTTTATTCACCCCTGTTTAGAGAACAACTCATGTGTGGGGAGGCTCCCCACATACAGTCCTTCTCTATAGGGTGGTCAAAGGCTTTCATCTCATTAACTCTCCTCCTCTTGCTGGCTCCCTTCAACCTCTGTCTCTTCGCCGCACTGTTGCATCTTTATCTCTTTTCTGTCGCTACTTCAATGGCTACTGTTCCTCTGAACTGTCTGCTTGCATCCCTCCACTTCTACGACGGGCACGTAGCACCCGTCTAGCAATAACCTTTCATCCCTTTTCTGCCCAACTCTCTAATGCAAGAGTTGACCGTTATTCCTAGTCCTTCATTTATGCAACCAGTCAACTCTGGAACTCTCTGTCTGTAATTCCTACTTCCTATGATCTCCAGTCCTTCAAACGCAGTGTGTCCAGGCATCTCAAAATGAACAAATGATCTTGAATTTGGCTCTCTTTTTTTTATTGTTTTTGTTTGTTCTTAGAAGGAACAGTTTGCAGGCCCACGGCCTTTGGTTCCTTCTTCCTTGCATAGAAAAAAAAAAGATAATATAACTGTATGCATGTTCAGGTTTCTATATAGTGGCTCTAATATGCAGCTGTGAGCAGAAGTATTCTAACAAGCGTTTGCCAACATTGTGTCTTGTCTTCCATATTTCTCATTCGTCAAACAACACAGAGTATTCTTCCATCTCGTATTCTTGTTATGTGCTTCATATTGCTGTCACATAAAAGTAGTTCACTTTACACCATCCATAGCCAATTTTGGCAGATATGTGTCAGCGAACTTTCATTCATGCTAGTTTCTTTATAGGGGGTGGGGGGAAGCTTGTGCTGGATGATGGTTGCCTGGGGAGGGGGTGGCATTCTTATGTTTACATATCTAGGATTGCCAGACACCATCAGTAAGATATATGAGCCTGAGCAGTTGGCTGATAGTTCCTCAGTGACAATCATTGAGCAAGATCATGGAACCATTAATTTTCTGTCATATGAATCAAACAAGGTACTTAAAAATCTTAATCATATTGTCTGTCAATTGAAATGAATCATTATACATTTGATTATACTACATGTATTTTATATCCACAGGTCTGGCCACTGACTTGTAGCATTGGTGCTATTCTCAGTGAAATCGGAGCCTCAGTTTTCTTCCTTGTTAGAGAGGTGAACTTCAGAACTCACAGCAGAAGCAAGTTAAAGTAGATGCTGTAAAACCAGGAAATTAATTCTATAATTTGGTGAGTTTAAAGGAAGAGGCAAGGCTGACAGTTTGTTTATCATAGCACAGAAGAAAGGAAAAATCAGATACGGTAATCATATAACAACTTTAATGAATAGTGTGAGCAGGGAGTGCCAGGAACTGAAAAGCCTGTATGACTCTTGCTTCAACCAGTGGTACAGTGAGAAATTCCTACAGGGTCAGGCTGATGATGCCAGTTGTGAACCAGTTTATAAACAGTACCAACAGTGTGTCAAGGAAGCACTTAAGAAACTAAGGATTGAGATTCCTAAGACTGATGACACTTCAAAGGCAGATAAACCCACTGAGGTGAAAGAATAGATAGTTTAAAGTCCATTTTTGCTTTCTCAGTTTTGTGTCTGTATTGTGTACACTCATTTTAGTTGAAGGTGTATTGCATAGTAGGTACTTTAAGTCTTGGAGTCTTTTATAGTAATATTTCATAGGGCTGTATTAATCAGTCATCATCAGTTCATCAAAAGACATTAGAGAAAAGGAGACAAGATGTTTGAAAGGTTGCGCAAATTTACGTCTCACTGCTATCGCCAGTATGAACTTAATACTGCAATATATATGTTGGAACCCGCCGAGAAGTTGGCTATGAATCTTTTCTTCCTCTCCATCACAGGGCTTATCACATACTCCTCATATGTTTATTTGCCTCACTACACATCCACCATGCTTGCCTTTTTTGGACTTATTGAGATGGACAGTTAAAGATTTTTGACCGAAGTTAGAAGATGCCCGGAAGTAGTTGGTTATGAAATTATACTGTACATAGATATTCTGTTTAGAGAAGCTTACATTTTTTTTTTTCCCCCTAATGCTCCAAGAACATCTTTTTTTATATTTGAATTCCTGGAATATCTTTCATCATGACATCTGAAGTTAAAGTGGCAAAAACCTTATCAAAAGGAGAACAGAAGAAGTCCTTAAAAGGTGGTAAGAAGGTTAAGAGAAATGTGATAAAAAACACACTTGATAATCCATTTGCTTTAGAGTGGCCAAGCATAGGCCCTGAACTTGAGGAACAGGTCAGGGTGTTATTACGGAAGAGTTGCTCTGGACTGAAGAAAGTCTTATGTAGACCACCATGGAAAGAAGTGAAGAAGTACAAAGGAACAGAGAGAAGTATATTTCTTAAGAAATTCAAACAGCAGTTCCAAGAGAACTTAGATCCGGATATTGTAAGGCAGAACAAAGAGACAGATGAGGCTTTGTCACATGTTGTGTTTGGGTATAATGCAGTCATGAGAGCACTTGAGAAGGACTGTATTGCTGGGATAATTGTTAAAAAGAATGTAAAACCTTCATTTGTTGTTAAGACCTTTCTTCCTGGGTGTGCAAACAAATGCATCCCTCTGTTCCCACTAAATGATTTAGATAGCTTGCTGAAGAATGAAAATTGTTTGGCTCTGCCACATTCCTGTATGGTGCTGGGTTTGAAACCTTCTGTGAGAGAAGATGGGAACAGGTTTCATGCTCTGTATGTTAAAATCTGTGATGCTGTGGAAATTGATGTTGATGTAAATGATGGCAGTGAAGAAGAGGAGGAGGAAATTGAAGAGATGGTGAACATGGAACAAAGAGAAGAGAATCTTACAGCTGATAATGATAAACAAAAATCCAGCTGCAGCCTATCCAAGGAGGAAATAAAATCATTTCACCTAAAGAGAACAGATCGATCACAGCGAGTGTTTGTCCCAGGAGGAGAGACAGAACAGAATTCTACCATTGCAGATTTGGGTGCAGATTTTATTAGTTTTGGCAGTAGTGAAGAGGTACCTTGTCCTTCTTTAGAGAGGAAGCAGCTTGTGGAAAGAACCTCCCAGCAAGGCACTGTTGATAAGCCCAAGGGCAAAACAGTTGTTCAGTATGAGTCACAAGTCAACAAAGATGTTGAATTTAGTAATATGTTTCTGATAGACCAAGAGGGGGGTGGAAGTCATGTGATTGAAAATGTGAAAGGTAAGACAGCGGCAGGTACAATAAAAGAACCCTTTAATAAGAAAAATGTTGAGAAGAAGAAAAAGAGAAAAATAATGAATGATGGGTCTTATGTTCCTGCCAAAGCAAAGAGGCTGAAGGGTAACCCAAACAGGAAGTGTAATACACAGATGTAGGTGTATATAGCAGTTTTTTTTGTCATATTGTCTTGGAATCTGATGCTGTAACTCATTGATGTAAGATGCAGGGAATTTCATCATGAACATCATTTTATGTCGCTGTATTGTAATGTAGTTCAAAATGCTTTGTTGGTTTAGTAGCAGAGGAGTGGATGGTTGATTGGTTTAGTAGTAGAGGAGTGGATGGTTGATTTTATGATCATTGAATTTATCCAGGCTGAGACAGGGAACAATTTGAGGATTTGAATTTCATTATGAAACAGTCCTTAGCCCCTTCTTTATCGAGCAGTTTGTCCTGAGTCGGCAGCTGCCATCCCCTACACACCTATATCACACAACATTTTTGATGCGTTTGGGGGGTGGGGGGTTCAATTTATCACTGCATCCAAACTAATAACTGTATGTTAATTTTTTTTTTACGTCAGTGATCAGATAAACACCAAAAGATTGTGCTAACAAAAAATCATAATCATCATCATCCAGTCAAAAATAATAAAAATTATATTGTATAATTTTTTGTGTTTTTTCATTTTTTAAGAAATACATGTACATCAATAACTAATAAATATTTAGGCTTGAAAATAACAGCATGCACAGTTTATGCGTGTATTTACTTACCTTGTAATTTATGTTGATTTCTTGCAGCAAATAATAGTTTTGTTTCTGGGTGAGAAGGTGATCTATTTACAGGCGCTTTCTGAGTTAGACACAACCAGACAAGGCAAAGCCATACGCAATAA
>JAGKTI010007370.1:0-37163 GCA_018397915.1 Birgus latro
GGTTGAGATGTGCTGCTTACGTATTCCCCTTCAGGAGAGAGTAACTGCGCACTCTCCTTCCACACCTTGACGCATTAGCCTTGCCCCAGACTCCTACGCTCCTGACAGGGCAATGCAGGGTTGGATGAGGGGTGGATGGATGGATTTCCTTCATTTTAATATTAGCTTTCTTTGGTTGTAAAGTGTTAGGTCCTGTACGAATGAGGCTACAAGTATACACTGGCAATCTTATACAAAATCTAAGACCAAGAAAGTTTGTTAATATGGTATGGTACGTACTAGGTAACGCATACCGTCCTGCCCGCCGCACACCAGTGGGTTATTCATAAGCTTTCTTTAGCTTACGCTGTACAAAGACTGCGCATTTATTCTCCTGTTTATACTTATACAATTATCAAATACTTCATTACAAAACTAAAGTGAATATTTAAGTGAGTAATACAAGTGAAGAAATAATTTATGCCAACTGCCTGTTATACAGATATAGTAGTTATCGAACAAATGGTAGAGATCCGTCATTAATAATTCACCACACCTCTGTGCTTGGGTTGTGGAGAGTCGAGTCACTTGATGCATGTTTCATAGTCTTCGTGGACATCTCTAAACAACAGCACTTTCCTGATTGTTAACGAGGAACATAGTTTGTTCACCATAATCTGGCGAAGGTTCTGGTAATTATTTCACCGTATCACCCGGGGTACAATACCAATATAAGACGGTACTGCGGCTCTACATGATTCCACAGCACTTCTTCGTGACCACTGCCATATTACAGTGTAAATTTAGTCATAGTTCAGCTCTCAAGACAGGGAGATGGGCAATTTTAGGCCAAGCCAGAAAGGAAGGAACACATCATCTTACAACTTTCTATAAAGTTCCCACAACACTTCTTCGTGACTAGTGCCATATTTTAGTGTTAAATTCATGCCACAATTCAGCTCTCAAGACAGGGAGATGGGCAGCTTACGCCAAGTTGAAAAGGACTCTGCACTTCATAGAGAAACATACACTTGTAAACTGTAACCAAATACTGTGCAATTTCTGGATGTAGAATATAAAAGCCTCACGCACCGCTCGTCATGAGATACTTATCGGCTATCAGGTTTCACGCTGCCAACTGTTACACCACAGATTGTTCTTCCTCATACTGGCACGTTTATATTCGATAATATTACTGCTTTAAACATCCTCTGAGCAACACACCTTCATCCCGTCTATATTTTACAGTCCATCTGACATCAAAAACCAGTATACTCAAACTATCAGTATAAATCAAACTTACTTTAATGTTCTATAGTAACTTATCTTCATTTCTTTTATATTTAATGATCCACTTACCATCCAAGCACCACAAAACTGGAACTTTAAAAACATATCAAATTTCCACATCCGTCACTGCCATCGTCACAACCCCCCCCCATTCTACTATGCTGGAATATAAGACTTAATCCCCTTTTCTCGCATATCATCCTTATCAGTTTATTTCGGTGTACGATTTGTTAATATCCTCTTGTATGTTACGCAGTTATGAGCTATGTCGATATCACAGGGACCTTTATAAATCACGAGATAGAAATGAATGGAGAGAAATTGTGAATGAATAAATGATGACGCAGCCCTAAGGGGATATTCTCCTGCATTTTGTCTGATCAGCTGATCAGGTCAGGTGCGGGTAAGGGGATGGGTCCATTATCATGTGGCAGGGGTAAACCAGCTTTGCTGTCAGGCCCTGCTGCGGATGTCACTGACTGCACTGCGTAGTTGACTCTCGTGCGGTGTGGTGCGGTGAGGATCTGTCCCTTCTCCCCTTTAGGGCTAAGATGCGAATGAATGTGTATGAGTGGATGAGTAAATTGGTGGTGTGTTGACCTGTCTCGGCTACCTCCCTTTTCTTGGGGGAAGAAGCCTAGGTATACAGATAGATAGACTATGAAAAATAAATCACAAAGGAAGTGTGTCAAAGCTCCCTTAGCTTACAAGAATACGGTCTTGGTATACAGACTCTGCCATTGCGAGTAAATGACGCCATCCAACCTTCACACCTTCAGAACATCTTTAATCTCGTCTGCTTAGGAGGCTTTCAAACACTTCTTCCTAACCTGTTTATTTATTCATATGGCTCGCTATTACTCTTTTTTACTTCAACAATCCCTCTTACACATCCTCTTTTACTTCAACAACCCATTCACATTCTCCTGTTTAAACTCAAACAGGAATGAGTTGCTGTACCATTTCTACTCCTAGTTGGTCTAAAACTTCCATCTCTCCACTTTAAAAGTTGTAACAATAGATTAACACTGGAATATGGTGGTAGTCACGAAGAAGTGCTGTGGAAAGGGGTATGAAGCCACAGTGGAAAGGGTAAAAAGCCACTGTGTTGTCTTTTTCCCCGCTGAGCTATGTGAAAAAAACATCAAAAGGACGAAAATGTGGGTCAAGTTAGAGTAAAAAGAGTAGAGTCAAATTTATCCTTCAGTCTGATTACACCTGTCCATCAACTGAGCTGCAAAGAGGTATGGGTCTCTGCCAGGTAAAAACAAACGCACTGTAGCTGCCATCGTCCTTTAAGACAGTACCGCCTCTCTACATCCCACCAACACAGTAACCCCAAACAGTTGCATCAGTATCATCACGCTGCCTCCACCACACCTCAGTAAGAAACAGCATCGTATTAAGCAACACCACAGCTTGTCATAACACCCACTCCTACCACCTCCTCATCTCCTTAGAACTTAGCATCAGTCTCTCAAAGCACACACACACACACACACACACACACACACACACACACACAAACGAGTCAGTACATCATAGCATTAGCCTACCAATTTCAGCACCAGAACAGAGTATCACCACAGTACAGTATCACCTCATCACCATCATACACCACCATCAAACATCATCACCACCATCAAACATCACCTGCAAAATACATCACCAGTCTTAAAACCACAGTAAATTATCACCACTCTCACCACCAGAGCACAATTCTCACCTCGCCACCGTCATACCATCACAAAATATAAAACCACGGCACAGTAGCACCACATCAACCTACCACATCCACCATACCATTACTTTTATCAACCACTACAACAGTTTAACATCACAGCACACCATCATCATACCACACCGTCATATCATCAACAGTCGCACCACAACAGCAGCATTACCACGCCATCATTACCACCCTCATCACCACAACACCGTATCACCACCTCACCATCTGACCCTAACAATGCCCACCACCAATCCAGACAGACACCAGGACCGAGTGAGTGAATGCAAGTGTCCCCCACTCTGATGGTATCGATACAAGGGTCCCACAAGCACGAACTCTTACCGCGATTCCCACTAGATTACAGATTCATTATATCTGACGGTAACAGAGGCGGACACCCGAGAAGACATGAGGGCAAACAGTTCCTCGCACGGTGAAAAATATGTGATAATGGAACGATTCAGCTGCAGTCTCGCCTCTGGTCTTAGTAACATAAGGCGTATTTAAGCCCGCAGTTACAATATTACACACACACACACACACACACACACATTTATTTTTTATTGATGCATTTATTGATTTATTTAATTCAGAGTTTCATACCAAAGTAGAACGATAATTCAAGGATGCTGCACCGAGTTGTCGTTGGCCTAGAAGGTACCACAACACCTCTTCCTCAGTTATTCATTTTGCCTATTGTACCTCAACATCCTCTTGCATAAATTAGTGATGTAAACTCTTTTGATATTTAAAGAGACATAAATAAAATACACGGGAGCAATTAGATGAAAAGTGCTAGGATAAAAGTGCTAAAAGTGCTAACAAATTGTATATGACCAAGAGAATGAACCTCCCACCTCCAGGCATAACAACGCAATACCTACTAGAATTTTCCATGAGATCAAGATAACGGAAAGAAGATGGGGGAAAAAACAAGGCCTCATATTTCGTATTCGGGCAAAACACGGGGGTCGGATGTCACCGATATGTTAAAATTTCACATAAACAGTCGAACAAAAACACGTCCCAGCCGCTCCCACGGTGGATATGTAAATAGTAGCGGTATCCTCTTACGCTTATTATTCATTGATCTATAAATCTTTGAGTCATGGCCGCGTAAGACATTTATTGCAAAAAATTATCTAATAAAGTGTCGGGGGGAATTTATGTTGAGCTAGCGGCAGGACCAGATTAAAAATATCTAATTATTTTTCAGTAGCGGGAGCCTCGTAATTTAAACCTTCGAGGATACTGATATCACATCTCAACAACGCACAACAAACGTAAACACAAGGAAACGGAAGGAAACAATGCATCCATCTCAATTACTGTAGTATTGTTTAGAGTTAGTTTGCGTTACTAATTACTTTCTTGCAAGTTTAGTATTTTATATCTCTGAATTTTCCAGTCTCTCCAGTCTCTCCTACGTACTGTACTTCTTTCTATATCTCACTCTTTTCAGATCACACTAATTTCAACTCTAGCCCTGTGAATTATCAACCAGTTAACTAACATGAAATTCTTTAGCTCCCTCCTTTCACCTGAATATATGCTTATCTTTGAAGGCTACTCATACTATAGTTAACAGTTAAAATGTAAGCGATCAAATTTTACACTCCACTGACCTGTTTTAATTCCAACCAAGTCTACATCAATATTGTTCTCCGCTGTTTCCTAACCAGTTATAGTTTCTTATTACCTTCCTTTTGGTTCTTTATTCTTCCTCTTGGCTTCCCCCCCCCCTCTCTCTCTCTTCTCTTCCTCTTCCTTCGCCTCTCTCCAACTCTTCTCAGTCCTTTCACTAACCTTCCTTCTTCTCTCCCCAGCTATATTTCTTTCTCTCTTTCTATTACTCTTCCTCCTTTCCCTTTCTCCAATCCTCTTTATTTTCTCTATTAGTCTTCATCTGTCACCTCTCTTCACTTCAACTCTTGATCTCTAAATATCTACACATTCTTCTTCCTATTCTCACCAACTTTCGACTTGTTCCCCCTTCTCCCGATTCTTCTCAACATCATTTCTATAAGGTTTCTTACTTGTAGATTCTGGCTCCTGTTTACAATCTTTTCTCTCCCCTGAGCTCTGATCCTTCTTGTATCCAGTCCTTCTGATTCTCCTCCTCAATTCCCCCCGCACCCTACACCCCGTTGTTCCCCAAGCCCCCAGTATTTAACCTTGCCTTCTTTCTATCAAACTGATTTACCCCTTTTCCTCTCCATCTATCATCTTCCTCTCTGACACTCCGTCTTCCATCTAACCATTGTCTACTTCAACTCTAATTTTTCTCTTTCTGTGTGATTCTTCTACTGTACAGTCAAGTACGGTAGTTCTCCATGCTTTTGCTCTCCGGTTCTGATCTTTTCCTATCATCTATTCTTCTCCGATTCTCCTCTTGCGCCCTGATCTGTCTCCATGTATCTACTACTTCTTTTAAATCTGATCGTTCTCTCTATGAATCATCTCCTTTAAAATCATCTGTTCCTCTCCAACTCTCCTCTTCAGCTCTGATCCTTCTCCTCCAATCACCTACTCCTCTTCGATTCTCCTCTACCTCTCTGATCCTCCTCCTTGTATCTAATCCTCCTGCTCCTCCTTACAAATCCCTCCCCCCTCTCGCCATCCTGTTGCCCCCCGTCAAACAGAGCCCCCCGGAGTTAGACTGGCAACATCAACACAAAGTTTGGGCAGTCAGCGGAGCGCGGCGGACCAGGGACTCCTGCACTCTGCATAATTCACCCTTCCTCCTATCCCCACTCCATAGTCACACACCTCCATCTACCTTATTAACACTCTCAGGCTCCTGTGACTCACTAAAATCGTCTGACGTTTGTTGGGGTAAAATCCTAGAGTTATTCCGGCATGAAAAGGTCAATGATAACGGTATTAACACACTCGGGTTCTTACTCGCGATCTCAGGTGAATGGAACATGGTTTATCTGGACCGATGCTCTATAGCAAGAACTGTCTTGATCATGATAATTAACCCTTTCAGCACGATGATGTCTTATTTATTCTCATATTTTTACAACTCCTGGATGATTTGACGCTGCTAATTCCACCCGACGTAACTCACCCTATCTCACCAAGTCCACAGACACAGACTCCGGCAAGCATCTTATTAATTTTTCACTACGATGATGTCTTTTATGCTTAATTCTTCCTGCATCAAGGCTACATTATTTTACTCCTCTATTCTGCATCTGTGGACGATTTTATACGCTTTCACCACTCTGCATAATTCACTCCGCCTCCCACCAATCAACAGTCACATACACCACACCCCCACCTACCCTATTAATCCTTTCACTGTCACGAAATCATACCTGCATTATCCTGGCTACCTCTAGACGATTTTATTCAACGTCGTCCATCTGTATTTTGCACTCCTTCTCCCACCACTCTGTACTAACACATACAGTATTACACCAGCAAATAACTTACTAACAATCTGACGCAGTTGTCAATATTCTTCCCCATAAGTACTTAAATTACCTTACGACCAACAAAAATGTGCTATGGGAAAATTAAACATTGTGATAATTACTCAGCCAAACAATATTCACTTTCTTTATCCCTGTACCTTAATTTGACATTCACCAGACGATATTATCACTCCAGAAAAACCCACCGCAGCAGAGAGGTTAATAACACTAACTATGAACAGAATCTTGGCTGACTCCAGACGATTTTCTCCCGCTCTAGAACCCCCTCTCCCCCTGTTAATTATGATTATGTATGGTGTCCACCTCGTAAGTTCATCGATATTATTACCGTATTAATACTCTTACTCCTAACTCTGAATTTAAACTTAACCTGTCCACGAGGCCCAGTAGTTCATCCGCACGCCAAGGCAATGTCAAAGATACACACACACACACACACACACACACACACACACACCTCCGTAAAGACTGATGAGTGATTTTCCGTACTTGTCGCAGAGGACTAGGATACGAAATTCAATCACTGCTTTATTCATTAGGCCCGGCAACACGTATGTACACCATACTTTCCTAGATGCAGTAAATAATTCCCAGACAAAGCGAGAATTTTACGATGTAGTCCATAGTCTCTCATACGCTTATATCTCTTATCACAGTTCCTCCTCTCAATATTTCTCAACAGTTTTCCCCTAACGTTCTCTTTCCCTATCACATTATGCATATCACTATATTCCAGATAAAAAAAGTAGTCTCATCTTTTGCCTTCCTGTCGGTCCTCTCCATGTACAGCTTATTCCTAACTCACTATCTTCCCTGACCAGAGAAACAATTTAAAACAATAACAGATTTGTGTCTTCCAAGGGGGTATAAACTGGTGAAACAAACGAGAGTGATATTAAGACGAGATAAAAAAAAAAAAGTGGCTAATTCATGCAAGACACGCTACTCGGGCAGGACACATACACTGAGATTTAGGTTCGACTGTGACTCATTATTTTCATGGCTCTGTAGGTATGTGGCTGTTACTGATCATTTCGTGGGATTTTTTTATGTTTACACAGTTTATTCGCTTTGCTGAGAAGAGGAATATGTTAAAAGGGAGACAGTCAATTTACACATCGGTAGTAATTATTATTTCCTGGGTAATCAATGTCATCACCAGTGAGTTGTTTCCCCTCACCAATACCTCCCCTTCGGCTGGATCTTGTACGGTCTCCGCTTGTGAGTACGGGTTTGCCACGGACGCCCACGGGGGTACCTGATCCTTGGGGGGGAATCCCTACCAGGCCTTCTTCCTCCCCTCTCTACTTCCTTCCCCTCTTCTCCCCTTTCTACTTCCTTCCCCTCTTCTCTCTTCTCTACCTCTTTAACCTTTTCTTCCCACTCCAATTCCTTCCCCTCTTCTTCTCCTCTCTACTTATTTCCCCTCTTCTCACCTCTTTCTTCTTCCTTCCCCTCTTCTCCTCCCTCACTAACTCCTTCCCCATCATCGGCCCACCATTTCTTCAACTTCTCTGCTTCTGTCTTTGCATCCAACAATTCTTTTCCTTCACCTATAGTTTTATCCACACTTTCTGCTTTCCTCTCTGCTCTCCCCTCATCCTTTCCCCTCATTTTCTTCTGTTCCCCTCAACCTCTTTATTTTCACACCCTTTCTTTAGCATTTCTTATATTTTTCTCTCACCACCCCCTCTGAAAATCATCCCTTTTCATCTAAACCTAATTTTCTCTTTCCAGTTCCTTTTCTTTTTCCTTTTCCTACCTTTCCTCTTTATTTCCTTCTCTATCGTCTTTTTCCTTCCCCCTCTTCTCTTCGTTCCTCTCTGTCTTTTCATCATAGTATCGCTTTTCTCTCTATTCCCGCTCTTCGAATGATGTGGTAAAAAAAAAAAAAAGTATACCCTTCACTAACCTCTTCTCAATTAAGTCTAGGTTAATAAAAATCGAGTTTCTTACTTTCTGTTCTCAACCCTTTTTTCTTTGTCTCTCCCTATTCCTCCTACTACCGCGTCCACTTCCTCTTCAGCGAATCTGTAATATGTCTCCCCTTATTTTCCTACTCCCTTATGTATTTACCCTCCTCTTTTCCTAACTCCTTCGTTCTCATTCACAACACTCCACTCCTTACCATTCCCCTATCTTCTAACATTTCTATTCCTAATTCCCATTCACTTCCCTACCGTCCTCTCCTTCCCTTCCTCCTTCTCCCCCTCTCCTCCCTCCCTCCCTCCTTCTCCCCCTCCCTCCCTCCCTGCACCCTCTTCACTCGCCATTCTGTCCCCTTGCCTCACTTTTTAACTCTTTCGCTTCCCCTTTTCCGCCTCCCTGTTCGCCAGTCCCTCTTTCCCATTGTCCTGTTGCATTTTGTCTTTTTCCCCTCGTCTGCCTCATCCCTTGCTGTTCTCCCCTCTCCCCATCCTCGTTCTCCCCTCTACCCCTTTCATCCTCGTTCTCCCTTCTCCCCCTGTCATTCTTGCTCCTTCTTTTTCGTTTACATTCTCGCTGTCATCATCTCTCCTGTAATTCCCTCTATCCCTTCTCCTCTTTCATTCTTGCTTTCTCCCTCCTGCTCTCTCCTCACCCCTTTCGTTCTCCCTCTCTCCCCTCTTCTCCCTCCTCTCCCCTTCCATTCTCCCTCTCTCCCCTCTTCTCCCTTCGGCTTGGGTGACTGACTGACTGACCCCTCGCTCGTTATCATTACAGGGGAGGCAGGATGGGAGGACAGGAGGGAAGGGGGGAAGGAAGGAGGGTAGAGGGAGAAGTACAAAGGAGTACAGAAGAAGGGTAGAGGGAGGAGAAGGAGGGAAGGAGGGAAGGACGGCAGAAGGAGAAGGAGGGAAGGAAGGAGGACAGAGGGAGGCGAAGGAGGAAGGGTAGATGGAAGAGATGGGGGAAGGAAGGAGGGAAGAGGGAGGAGAAGGAGGAAGGGTAGATGGAAGCGATGGGGGAAGGAAGGAGGGAAAAGGGAGGAGAAGGAAGGAAGAGGGAGGAGAAGGAGGGAAGGAAGGAGGGAAGAGGGACGAGAAGGAAGGAGGGTAGAAGAAGGAGAAGGAGGGAAGGTGCGTAGAGGGAGGAGAAGTTAGGGTAGGAAAGGAGGGAAAAAAGGAAGATAAGGAAGAATGGAAGATAAGGAAGAAGGGATGAAGAAAAGGAAAGGAAAGGGAAGAAAATGATGAAAGAAAAAGGGAAAAGAAGGACGGAAAGAAGGAAGTGAGGGCAAGAAGGGAAGGAAGAAGGGAAGAGAGGAAGGAAAGAAGGAAGAGTGGGAGAGGGAGGATAAAATGAAGGGAAGAAGAGGAAGGGTGGAAAGAAGAGTGGGAGGTAAAGGAAGGAAGGAAGGAAGGAAGGAAGGAAGGAAGGAAGGAAGGAAGGAAAAGGAAAAAAAGGAAAGGAAAGGAAAGGAAAGAAAGAAGGAAGGAATGAAAAGAAGGAAGGAGGAAAGGAAGCGATGGAAGGGAAGAAAGGATGGAAAGAAGATGAGAGGGAGGGGAGATGAAAGAAGGAAGGAACTGGGGGGGGGGACGAAATGGAAGAAAGGGAGGGGGAGAAAGGAAGAGAAGGAGACAGAAAGGACGGGGAAGAGAGAGAAAGGGAGAGAAAGGAAGGGTTTGGAGAGAGGGAGAGACAGGGAGAGGACGAAGGGGAATAGGGCTTTGAAGGAAGGGAGAGGCCGAGGGAGGGCGGAGGGGAGAGACACCCACAGGATTTGTTCACGGCGAATTGCTTTTTAATACGAGGATTGTTTTACACCCTGTTAGGTAGCCAGCCCGAGGGGGGAGAGAGAGGGTGGGGGAGTGGGGTGAAAGGGTCTGGGAGGAACAGGGTGAAAGGGGCTGTGGAGGGAAGATGGGTGGAGGGAAGGAGAGGAGGAGAGAAAGAAGGCAGGGGAGTGAAGGGGAGGGGAGGGGAGGGGAAAAGGGTGGGACGAATAAATGGGGAAGAAAGTGTGAAGGAGAAAACGTGGGAGAGAATGAATGGGAGAGAAAGAATGGGGGAGAAAAGGTGGGGGAGAAAGATTAGGGGAAAATCGTGGGGTAAAAAGTGTAGGGGAGAAAGAATAAGAGAGAAAGGGTCTGGGGGACAGGCTAGGGGATATAGTGTGGGGGAGAGAGGGAAGGGGAGAATGGGTTTATAGGG
This sequence comes from Birgus latro, assembly GCA_018397915.1. Lineage (NCBI taxonomy): Eukaryota > Metazoa > Arthropoda > Malacostraca > Decapoda > Coenobitidae > Birgus > Birgus latro. The sequence continues at coordinate 10,582 of JAGKTI010007370.1, forward strand.
AGGAGGGGATGACAGAGTTTAAAGAAAGTTGGGGTGGAAGGGTTGGGGGAGTAGGTGTGGAAGAGTGTAGGGGAGAAGGGGTGAAAGGGTGTGCAAGAGGAGGGGTGAAATGGAGGAAGGGTGAACAGGTCTTTTGGTTGGAGGATGAAAATATGTGGAGGGAGGAGGGTAAAAAAAAAAAAAAAAAGTGTAGGGAGAGAAGGGGAGATAAAAGTGAGGGTAGGGAAGGGGAAAGAGGTGTAGGAGGAGGAGGGGAGAAGAGAGTGAGGGCAGGGAAGGGAAGAAAGGTGTAGGGGGAGGGAAGGGGAGAAAGGTGTGTGTGTGGGGACCATCACATCCAGAATCACACTTGCAGCACTACTTTTTAATTCCCTCAATACGGCGGCCTTTTCGATTTCCTATTTACTATCACCAAACAATTTTATCCAGCCAAGTGGGGCATTTTTCGGTATGAAGAGGATAGAATTAGTCTCCATTAACATCTTCTGCAGGGTGACGTCTTTTTAAAATTTTGTTTTTGCTGTACCACACGACTTTATGCAACTACTGGGAAATGTCTCGCAGTTAAGGGTTAAGGTTGTCTTTACTAAGCATGCGAAATTTTATAATGGCTCGTCCGCTGAAAGACTTTACATTACAAATAAGGGTCACTTAATTTAATGCAAACACGACTTAGCATTAAAGTTCGGGAAGTGGTCCAGTTCCGTGAAAATAAACAGACTACAGCAGCCAAAAACAAACCCGGGACCCCAGACACTAACTAACGCCACCAGAACTAACCACTATTGCAACTACAACTACTGTGGATTACCTGAAAGAAGTACTGCAGTCCACAGTGTCAAAAATAGCAAAAGAAACCACGAATCCCGGAAATTACTATCGGTAAAGGCCAAGATAAAAACTAAAACAACGAACAAAAATAACTTCCACCACCATATCCATCAAATACAAAAGCTACCGCTGTCACCTCTCCTATCAAATATCACCGCCACCACCTGAGTCACATAATACGAGGAACCACACCTGTCAGTATCACCACTATTAGTATCATCACTATTTCCAGGAACTACCACTACCACCATCAACATCACTACCAGGAATTACCACTACCGCCGCCACCAATATCAGGAACTACAACAGTCAAGCTGTTTACTGCAGGGCCCTTGAAGGTTCTTGCCCCCTAAAGCGGGAGGGAGGGGTTATTTAATAAACCTGAGAATCTTACGTTATTTATATAAAAAAATCTTTAACTTAGAATTTTTATGATTATGATAAATCCCCGGTGAAACATCGCTTAACATTCTCCTGCTTACAACGAGTGGCTCAGTGACTAGCAGGGGTCGGCAGCCCCCACTACCACATCAGTGCCGCTGCCACCACCATCGTTACCAGAAACCATTACTTAAATCTCCGTCAGTACAACCACTGTCACAACCAGGAACCACCATCATTATCACGAACCACTGCTACTACCATCTATCACCAGTAGCTATTAACAGGAATGATCAAAAGCACCAACAGGAACTACTGCACTACCAAAACCACCACCAGTACTAATATCACCATCACTGTCAGAAACTATCACCCCTACTGTAAGAATCATCGCCAGAACTAACAGTAACTATCACCATTACCAACAGGATCTAACGGTAGTACTAACAGGAAGGTTGACATCGGGACCACAACCAACCATAGCTATCACAACGACTACCACAAGCACAACACATCGCTACCACAACAACTCATTCATTGGTACCACTACTGCAGTACAGATCCACCACTACGATCCACCACAACCACCACCACCACCACATCCATTACGATCATTACAAGACACCATCATCACCAATGCTATCATCACAACAGTACCACCACCACCACCACCTCCTCTAAACCACTATCAAAAACACCACCATCACCACCACAACCACCACCACCGCCACTACCACTCCAATCCACCACAAGCACCACCATCACCACCACCACAACCACGCCCCTCCCACCACCATCACAACACCAAGGCCAATCAAAGCCCCTAGACGTCGCCTGGCATGAGAAGCAGGTGAGCGGGCGGCCATACGATACCTTATCTAATGATGTCATACCTGGAGATAGTAACCTGACCTACACAGATGCCCGATAACACTACACTCTCTCAGACTTTATTATTTACACAGCGTTATTATTTTGTTATATATTACTCTGCCTATTTATCATCTTTCTGTTTATTCTCTCTCTCTCTCTCTCTCTCTCTCTCTCTCTCTCTCTCTCTCTCTCTCTCTCATTTTTTCCCCAGGGTGACATTTTTCAGGAAAGAAGGATTTTCAGCTTTAGGTTTCAAGGCTGTCAAGATCAGGTGATACTAGAGTGATAATTTTAGTGATGAAGGGTGCTAGCTCTCTCTCTCTAGTTGAGCCTCTTCACAAATTTCTCCTTCTCCTTCCCCTTCTCCATCTCTTACTCCTCTTCTTTTTCATCATCATCATCATTATCATTTTCTTTTTCTTCCTCATCTCCTCATTCTCCTCCTCCTCCTCCTCCTTCTTTTTCGTCTCTTCCTCCTCCTCCTCCTCCTCCTTTTTCATTTTCTGCCCATTATTTCCACCGTCTGATATTTTACTCTGCTTTATTTGATCTATACAAAATACTACGTTGTTTCAATTCATCAAGATAGATTTTCAGACTAAGTGAAGAGATGAATCCAACACAAAGTCACCAATGGGCAAAACTCAAAGAAATACAGTATATAAGAAAAAGATAATTTCGGGGCACAAGATGAGATACCCACGTTATATACTTCCTCCCTTATCTCTCCACATTGCGAAGGGAGGGTAAAATAATGGGTCCCGCCATATTAATTAATAAAACACGCTCAGGTTAGAACATATCATCATGATCAGGGAAAGATATTGATGCGGACTGATAAATATAATGGATTAAACGCTAAGTGGTGACGAGGTGGGCCGCCTGTCACAACACTGGGGAGAACAGAGGAGGGACAACGTGGATGAGGGGTTTGGTAGGAATGTTAAGTATTTAGGGGTACATAAAAAAAAAAATGGAGAAGAGATGAGGAAAGAGCGGAGATGATGTGCGAGGCGGGATGGAGGAGAATAAGGATTTTGGGGTGTGAGGAGAGGAGAGGAGAGAATGGAGGTGGGAGTGGGGATGAGTGTAATGGTTTTGGAGTGTGGGGGTGTGTGAACAGAATGGACATGAGGAAAGAAGAGAGAAGGGAATGGGACAAGGAATTTGCAGACAACAAAGGAATGAAGAAGAAAGGAAGAGAAGGGAAACGAAAGGAGAGGAAGAGATGACGGAATGTGAGAAACGACAAAGAAGAGAAGAAAAAAGAGACGAGAGAGGAGAAAGAGAAGTATGCAGAGAATGAAAAAGAAGAAAGAGGAAAGGTGAAGTGAACGGAAGAAGGGGGATGATTACTTATTTAGGGACTTGTAAAGAGAAGAGAGGAGGGGAGAGAGAGAGAGAGTAGAAAGAGAAGCGAGGATGGTGGTGAGAAGAAAGGAATAGGAGGAAAAGCGTAAGGATTTTGGGGTGTGCTATGTAGCGTGTACTTGTACTGAATGTCAAGAGAAAGGATAAGAGAGGAAAAGAGAGAATATAAAAGGAAAGGAAAGAGAAGGAAAGGAAAGAAGAGACAAGACGAAAGGAGAGAAGGGGGTAAAGGGGGTAAGGTAGGGTGAGGAGAAGTGTTGGGATTTAGGGGTGTGTTGTGTAGCGTGTAGGTGTAGCGAGTGTAACCATAGCCGGTGTGGGGGGAGGGGGTGTCGTGCACGCCTGTCTTGGCAGTGAGGGCGGAGGGCTGGCCAGGGGACGGCTGGAGTGGACGGTATCTCAGCAACATCTCTTATTGAGCCCGCCCGCCCTGCTACTGTTACACCCTTGCCACCCCCCCATCTCCCCGCCCCATCTCCCTTCACCTGTTCCCCCTCCCTCCTACCCTACCTCTCACCTGTCCCCACCTACTTAACTACCTCCCTCCTTCCTTTACTTCATTCTTTCCTCACCTTCTTCGGTCCTTCTATTCTCTCCTTAGCTTCTCTTTATCCACCCTTCTTCCTTCCTTCCTTCACTCTATGCTCTACTCACCTACTCTCACTTACCTAACCACCTCCCTCCATTCCATCCTCCTCGCTCCTCTTTACACCCTTTTCTCACCTTCTTCCCTATCTCCACCTCTCCAACACACTTTCTTCTCATCTCTTCACACCACCTCATTCTCTCGGCATCTCCCTCCGTCAATTTCTCATCTCCTCCTATTTATTTTCCTTTTTCTATGCTACTCTCATCAGCTTTACCTTAATCACTATTCATTTCTCCTCAAGTCTTCATCTCCTCTCTGTACCTATCTCACGTAAGTCACCTCACTCCTATTTCTTCAGTTCTCTATTCCATCTTCTGTCTCACCTGCCTAAACTCGATCTTACCTATTCCCTCCTGATTTTCATTATCTTCTATCAATGCCAACTTCATCATCTTACTTCTCCTCATTCCTCACCTTCACCTTAATCTCTCTCTCCCTCTTTCTCTCCACCCCTGCCGGAATCTCTACTATTTCCTACTCACTTTCTTTATCCTCTCTCTCTCCCCCTCTCTACGGTTTCTTTATTCACAACGTCCTAGATTTTTTCATGCAAATATAAAAGACAAAGCATACTCACCCCATGCAAATATTACTCCCATATTGTCTTCTTATCTCTAATCAGCACTTCACCATCGATAAGCTTAATACATATTAATTCATCCTTAACTTCCGTCTTGTGCTGTTTATTCTTTCCTATCTCTCTCCTCTATCACTGGCCACATTCCCGTTGGACTCGGTTCGTAGCCCCTTTTCCCTCAGCGATTTATTTTCCACATTACACCCTAGCTCCTTCAGTCTAATGTCTTATTTATTTATTTATTTTTTATTTATCTCCCGCCAGAGGATTAAGGAAAGCTAGATCTAACCTCTTCAGTTCGAACAGTGTCTCCTATGCCAAACAAAATCGTCTGGAGATAGCACGAAGGAGATACCAATATACTGTGCTGTAGGTGTGAAGGGGTTGATATTATCGTCTATGTTATCTGCATCTTTTAATATAGACATTAGTTGCATCAATGTTCCTTCCTGTATTACGATATCGTCTTTCAGGTTCTGTTCATGCTAACTCCAGACGATTTTATTTATTTAGCCTTTACTCCTTTATTTCATACCTTTTTAAAATCCTTTACTTCATCCCTTTATTTTACTCCTATTTTATTTCTTTATTTTTCCCATTATTCTTTAATTTCATTCCTGCTGCTCACCAAACAACTTTAATTATCTAAGGAAAGCGCCGTAATTATGAAGGGGTTGATGGTGGCTATACCCGACTCTTCCAGTAAGTAAAGCTTCTCCATAGATGAATAAAGGAGTGTGGTAATTAAAGTAATAGAGTGTAAAGGACATAATACTCAGACTGAATGGGTTAAGTAGACATCCCTCCCCACCCACTCACCCGTCCACCCACCCACAGGCCACCCTCCCATCCGTCTGTTCATCAGTCACCTTCCCACTCACTCACCCACCAACCTCACTCATCACCCACCCACCCGCACACCAGCCATTCAGACAGCCATCCACCCTCCCTTCCACCCATCCACCAGCCCCCCTCCCTCCCACCCAGCCATCAGCCAGCCCCCCTACCCCCCCAGCCAGGCAGCCACCATGCAACCTCTACCCTGCCCTTATCCCAGCCTCTTTCATCGTCAATAAGTCCTCCTTAACCACCACTGGAGGTCCTTAAAAGAGGTAATAGGATCGCTGCCCAACTGTTCCAACACTCACAACCCCTTCACTACCACGACGGATTATTATTATTATTATTATTATTATTATTATTATTATTATTATTATTATTATTATTATTATTATTATTATTATCATCATTATTATTTTTTATGCTTCACTCCTGATACTTATAGACAATTTAATTTCAAAACAAACTAACCCCATGACGTAAGCTATTAATGATATCTTATTCTTTCCCCCTTTTTTTTCTGGCGATTTAATATTTTACTGTTTCCAATTTTTGGCGATTTCATATTTTACTGTTTCCACTTTTGGGCGATTTAGTATTTTGCTGTTTCCGGGTTTTTTGGCGATTTAATATTTTGCTGTTTCTGTTTCCTCGGTTTATTTAATATTTTACTGTTACCACTTTTTTGGCGATTTAATATTATAGCCTATTGTTTCCAATTTTTTGCTCATTTATAATTTCAAAAAATACAAACTCCCTCACTACTGGACGTATTTTTTTTCTTTTCGTTTTTTAAAATCTTGTTCTTCCTATCTACAGATAATATTTAACTTAGGAACGCCCTCTCGTACTGAATGAAGCCTACCTCAAAACCCTCACGCTACAAGAAAAGCCCATGAACTGAATAAAATCGCCAGGAGATGATAAGGAAAAAAAAATTCCTTCTCGGATTGAATGGAACTACTAAGGCCTTCACTACGACGACACATTTTGTTTGTCTGCTCTTGTTCCCCCTATACAATCTTGTTTAACTCAGGAAAGCCCCCTCGTCCTGAAGGGGTTTTAAAGGGTAGCTCTAATTCTTCAAGTTCGAAACGTTCCTTCTAAGAAAATCGCCTGGAGATAACATGAATAATAATAATAATAATAATAATAATAATAATAATAATAATAATAAAAGTTTTCGGGATGAAGGGACTAACAGCATCACACATGAGAAGAGGCGACAAAAAAACACAATACCCACGGCCGAGACAGCAGAAAGAACCGCTTGAAACAGTTTACCTCAACAGGGTGACATCTTTTTCAGTTTTGCTCTTCCTGTTACCAAATATTTTTACACGACAGGAAAGCCGCCTAGCAGTGAAGGGGTTAACGATGCATCTAACTCCTCCCTTTAAAAATAACTCTCTTCTAAAACTAACACAATCCTCCGAAGATAGCAAAGTTATGATAAAAAATACGGCCTAAAATTAAAGGGAAACACATTAATTTCCTGTTATAACTAAGGCATTTTGGGTGGTCAGTAAACTGCGCTGTACTAGAAATTCGCCTGGCCGTATCTTTTGTTGCAGGGACAGCTCAGTCTGCTGGTCTGGGAGCGGGTGTGGCAGTGGGAGTAGGACTTAGCAGCCGTCTCCACAACACACGAGAACCAACGCAGCGGAGTGGAAGAGAAGCGTTATTTATGGACCACCCTGTACTTTTCGTCGAGGAATATCAACAGGACAATCTTCCCACGTCTCTAGATCTTCCTTGAATAAAAAAAAAAATCACGGAAGTACTGAATAAAAATAACGAGGCAAATTATTCAGTGCTTCGTTAATCTCATCCCGAAGCAAGAAAGCATTAGTTCTACGAGTAATGAGTTTTATCACCAGTAGCAGCTGATAATTAGGACACCAGTACACGGAGATAACATTAACGTCAAGTGGAGAGGAGGAGGAGGAGGAGGAGAAGGGGGAGGAAATGGAAATAATGATGATGATGGTGGACCAAAATAAAGAGAGGATGAATGAAAAGAAGAAAGAGGAAGCCCCCCCCAAAAAAAAAATGGGTGGGGGAGGGGCATCAATAAAGAAAAAAAAAGTAGCAGAAGGTTGAGTAGCAGTTACATTATCATCACAGTCACAGCTAGCAAAACGGCAACAAACAGCGGTGACATCAACAGCAAGAAGAAGAAGATGAAAACAGATGCTGCGAAAGGTGTCACTGGGATTCTCAAACAGCAGAGGCGGTGGCAGAAGGGACAGCAGCGGGATTAACGGGGGGAGAGGAAGAAGGAGCAATATGAGAAGAGCCAAACGGAAAAACGCGAGGAACAGGAGACAACGGGAAAAAACAGGAGTATGAAGAGAAACTGGAGGAGGAGACAACGGGGAAAAAATAGGAGTATGAAGAGAAACTGGAAGAGGAGACAACGGGAAAAAACAGGAGTATGAAGAAAAACTGGGGGAAGAGGTGGAGCAAAAAGAGAAGGGGGCAAAAGGAAAAATATGAAAAACACCAGAAGCGGGAGACACTGGGGAAAAATCAGTATACAGAGAAACTGGAGGAAGAGCTGGAGGGAAAAGCAGGGGAAACATCGGAAGTAGGAGCAGAAGAGCAGGTGTGAAAGAAGGAAAAGCAGGAGATGGAACAACAAGAACAGACAAAAGAAGGAAGACTACGAGCAAGCATAACAAAAGGAAGTGCAGGAATAAGAGATAACAACAGCAGGAGTGACAAGAGGAAGAGCAGAAGCAGGAATAAGAGGAGGAGGAGGAGGAGGAGGAGGAGGAGGAGGAGGAGGAGGAGGAGGAGGAGGAGGAGGAGACAAGAGGCAGCAACGCCGAGACTCAACAGGATCGGAACCCCCACAGGACCTGGCCGGAATCTTAAGGAGCACACGATACTGTCCTGCAGACCCGGTTTGAGGGAGTATCGGATCCTAAGGGCCAGGTAGACCCGTATTGTTCGACTGGTAACCCAATCCTCAAACCCTGAAGAAAACTGGACCCACCTCCTCCTCCTCCTCCTCTCCCCCCTCTTCCCTCCCCCTCCTCCTTCCTTGCATCTCCTCCCTCAGTCAGATAACCAGCAACCGAAGGGCTAGTTAATTACACCCTATCAAATGCCCGGTAGACGATACGCGATGAGGAAAGGGAGTGTAGGGTGGCTGGGTAGCGGGGCGGTGGGAGGGGGAGAATGAAATGTGGAAAGGACAAGTGGAAGAAACGAGGAACAGGTGGCGACGCTAATGATTATAAGAATTACCGAGATTCTGTTATGGTGGATAAAAAAAGAAAGTGAAAACAACTGAGGATGGTCAAGGGCATGAGAAAGAGATGAAGCTAAAGAAGATGAAAGAAAAGAAGACGAGGCAAAAGAGGGGGGGAAAGAAGACCAAGCGAAAGAAGAAGAAATGGCGACGACGAAGAAATAAAGAAGTTAGGGTAAAGAACTGTATATCTCTGGCAAACGAAGAATTATTAGTAACATAATGACTACGAAGTAATGAGAAATAAAAGTACGTGACAACTAAAAAAAAAAAACTCTGCACTTGAAAAAAAAAAAAAAGGAAGAAAAGGAAACACATCAGAAACTAGGCAGACGAGAGAAACAGAGGGAAAGAAAATGTGGAAGAAGGAAGGAGGCAGGAGAGAGGGACGAAAAAATAAGAATGTGAGGAGCGATAACACCAGGAGGAGGGCGTCTCGAGGCCTCACAAAAACTGACTATTGAGAGCTGATAACAAGCAAGAACCGAGCTGGGCGAAGGGACACAAGGTGGGGAGAGGAGAGAAGCGGTTTAAACGCAGAACTAATATGCAGAATTATAGAATACAGGAATACTGGGAGAATTTTAAATATTACACTAGTTTCATCAAAATGTAAGAAAAAATGGTTACAGACATCACAGACTGATCAAATACACATCACACAATGGGACAAGAAAACAAACGGAAAGCAGATTCAGCATAAAGACAAAATTAACAACCACACATCACACACGGGAACGAGAAAACAAACACAAGACCCTAACCATGGGGACAAACACTGCACAATCGCTCTCTGCGCAGTGACCACCTCCACAAGCATAACAACTGCGCCGCGAGAATGTAAGGAGCCTTGAACCTGCAGATCATATTTAGGGTGAGCGAGAGGGCCAGGAGAGGAAGGAGATGCGTGGGAAGAGTTCACATGGGGACACAATGATGCCAGACTCCACTTATCCGCATCCACAGCCTCACAAAGGGGATCAGGAGACATTAGCAGCCTTTGTCAAGATGATACACACCTATAGACACATACGATGCTCCTTTCCCAGCCTCTGTCACTCTGTTTGTGCCTTACCTCTCTACACAGTACACAGGTTATTGTAGTACCCTATTCATTGTTCTCCTCTGTCTGTCTGTCTCTCTTTCTCTGTCTCTGTCTGTCTCTCTCTCCCATCCCCCCCCCCCCCACACACACATTCACTAATGCATTATTTGTTACTCTCACACATGACAAACCATCGCATTCAGTCTTATTTCGACACATAACTACTCTTGCAATTCCTGTTAGTTTCTCACACGAATTTACTCATCCGTTCCTTCTTCATACTGTTCATATTCACTCTTGCAGTCCATCCTCACACACATATTCATTTCTGCATACCTTATTATTCTCACACATATTCACTCTTACATTCCTAGCCCATGCCACACCCCTTGCATTCCTTATTACTGTCACATATACTCACTCTTCTGATAATACAAAAGCAGTTCAACAGGGGGAAAAAGATGAACATCAAGCTGAATGGAACAATCTATCCCCAGTGTAGGTAAGTCGAAAAAAGAAGACACATACTTTGCATCATCTACATATATTCATTATGGATTCAAATATGCGAGTCCCTTGGTAATATTTTTGTACAGATTTACAGCACTCACACTATGTACTTTGTTTTTACTTTCTCTCCACCAAAAAGTTATTAGAGTTGAAATACTAAACATCTGCTGGCACACGTATGCTTTTTTCACATTTTAGATGTTCGATTAATATAAACAAGTTGCCTCTCATTTGTTTCCCTACCCACATTTTTCCCTACCTATGCCATGCTAGGTAAAATGAAACAGTTCTCAAGCCACTAACTAGATAATAAAGATCCCACGCTGGTTTATGCTAGGTATCACGTAAAAACTGGGACGAATGTGATGGAAGTCTGCTATATCTTGAACACCACTAGCAGCAGACCCACTCCAGCTCTGAAGTCTATTAATGATGTACTATAGAGCGTTTGTTCTAGCATGACGGGATCCCTAACTCCTTCCAGCTCAGTTGATGGATAGGTGTAGTCAGACTGGGGGGGGGGGGTAATTTGACTAGTAACCAAGAAGACTCATACCTAACTCATAACTAAGGTTCATCACATTTCACAGTTCCGTCAGGTGAAAACAAACCGACTATTATGAAGTACTCAAGTTAAATAATATCAACCTTTTCCTACCGATGACGATTTAAATGTTTTATTGCTGCTACCACCAGGGATTTTTATTCACTTAAAATCACCGTAATGAAGGGGTTCCAAACAGCCTCCATTAACCCCTTTAGATCCACGACGTCTGTATTTTATTCCTGATGTGTCGGATTAAAGCCACAGAGGTCATAAAGTGGCTCTGGAGATTTCGTAACACCTCTTCCTTGACGATTCATTCTTCATATTACACATTCATATCCTCTTGTATGTTACTGATGAAAACTACGACAGAATCAAAACAACGTATGGGAATGTTAAGGCGTAATATGCAAAACAAAACGCTATTAAAACATATGAGAAAGTTAAGTTGTAATAAGCAAAATAAATCCCTGAGGAAGAGGTGCTACGAGGCCTTCTATGCCACCTAGATTATCACCCTAGGCCTATGCGATAAATAATAGGGGAAGAATATATAAAAGAACTGACTGAGGGCAAAGGGGTGAGAGGAGGACGCTTAGAACTACGAATCTGCACGCAACTAACGGTAGGAGTTACGCTATGGCACTAACTATACGGAGTGGTCAAAGCCACTAGAAACTCACTTGAAGGGATTTTGTGTGTTCCTGGGACGGTTCACTTTGTTGGTGTGGTCGCGGATGTGGCAGCTGGTGTAGAAAATGAAGAAAATGATGCAGGATAGACACAGGTAACTCTGACTGAGCCGCCCTCTCAATAAACGAGAAATCGCCAGACGGAGTGGAAAGGAGGCGTTACATTTATGGACCGCCCTATACAGTATAAAAAAGGAAAGCTAAAAGGTAGGAACATATTCGAATCTCCACCTAATTCACAAAAAGTGGCACGATCGGGTAAAAAAAAAAAAAAAAAGTGGATATAGGCTAAGCAGAAATGAAACAAGAAATCTACATCAAACAATAATGGGAATAATATTTAACTCAGGGCCTGACGACTACAGGGAGGATTTGTAAGGACAGAAAGGGCTCGTGAGGGTTGGCATACTCGTAGACACAGGGTACTGATGAGGACACAAAAGGCTGGTGAGGACAGAGAGGGCTGATGAAGGGAAAGTGGACTAGTGTGGCTGGAAAATGCTAGTGAGGAGAGAAAGCCGGCGAAGATAGGCCTTCTAATGGTACAAAGGAGTAGAAAAGGATGGTGAGCAGCTACAAACCTACTTTTTTACAGAGGAGAGTATAACAAAACTGCCTCTTCAAGGAATCCAGATCAAGTTTGGACAGCAAGATGATCGCCCCCTACCCAACAATTTCTCCTGTCAAAACAGGCAAAAAAACGGGAGAAAGACCTAGAATAACTGGAATGAATGAATGAGGAAAAACTTTTCTGTAAAGTCTTAATCTACAAGGGAAAAGTAGTATCGGTCGCTCAGCCATGACTATGTTACTGTAGGTTATTCTCTGTGATCCAAAATAAAAACAATGTCAGACTTGTGTATAAATCAGCCGTGCACGTGCTTAGCTAGGGATTACAAGTTAAAACGGGCAAGTGAAGGAAGTGAGTGCTTGCAAAGAAGAGGCTGAAGGCAGAAAGGACTAAAGGAAGAAAGGTCTTAGGAAGGGGTAGGGGGCGGAAGGGAGAGAAGCGTGGACTGTATAGAGGACTGAAGGAAGAGAGGACAAAGGAAGGGGTAGAAGGCTGAAGGAAGAGAGGACCTGAAGAGCAGAAGAAATTGTTGGCAGAGTGAAGAAGGGTGTAGGAAGAGAGGGCTAATGAGGGTAAAGACAGCTGACGGAGGTATAGAGTTTAAAAAAAGTGGAGGGAGGAGCTAGTGACAGTAAACAGGGCTGAAGGAAACAAGGACAGGTGAAGGGAAAGAGGGCTGAAGGAAGGAAGGATACAAAAAACTCAGGGACGAGACAGGGTTAGAGAAGAACGACGACATGCAATAGACAAAAGAACTGATGGTGGAAGACTTAGAGAGAAAAAAAAAAAAGGTGAATGATGACAGCTGAGAGGACTACTTTAAAGAGATGCTTGCAAATATACAGTAATGAGAGAAGTGGTACAAGCAGGGAGGATAAAAGACATTAGAGAGGGCTGAGGGAACAGAGGGAGGAGAGGGCTGGTGAGGGTAAAGAAGCCTGAAAAAAAAAGTTGGGCGGGGGGGGGGATGGCGAAGACAGAAAAAGGCTGAAGGAAGAAAGGGAGGAAGGAAGAAAGACAGAGGAAGGGAGACGGAGGAAGGAAGAAAGATGGAGGAAGGAAGGGAACTGAAGGAAGAAAGCGTTGAAGAGAAACAAGGAAGAAGGTAGGGAGAGCTAAAGGAAGTGAGGAAGGAAGAAAAAAAAAATGGACCAGAGGGTACAGAGCTGAATCATGGGGGGAAAAAAGATAGAGCTGACTAAAGGAGACAGCATGCAAAGGAAGACAGCAGCTGAGAGGGTTGGTGAGGGCAGAGGGCTGGTGGTGTGGCGTGCTGGGGGCGGCGGCGTCAGTATATTAGGCCGGACAGGTCATTAGCACGGCTCACGGCACAAACTGAAAGCCCCAGCTCCGTCCCAGGTCCCTCAGCGAAATGCGATACTTTCTTTACTGTAACGACGCTCTAAATGGTACCCTCCCATCCCCTTAGCTTCCCCCCTCCCCTTCCCTTGACTTCCCTTCTCCCTCTTCCCCACCCATTAGTTCCTCCACTCCCCTCTCCTCCCCGTAGCTTCCCCTCCCCCCTTCTTTCGTGCCTCCCCTTCCCTTCCCTTAACTTCCTCTCCCCAACCCTTTAATACCTTCCCTTCCCTCCTCCTAGCACTTATTTCCCCTACCCCTCCCCTCCTCTATCTTACCCTCTCCCTTCCCCTAGTTTCATCCCCTTCCTTTAGCTTTCCCTCTTCCTCCTTTCCCCAAAAATTGCCTACTTCCCTCCCCTTAATTCCTCCCACTATCCTCCCATTAGCTCCCCCTCTTCTCCCCTCCCCTCTCCTCCTACCTCTCACCCCACACTCGCCTCTCCCTCCCTCCACCTGCCTCTCCTGTCATCCTTATACTCGTTTATTTGTCTTCGCCTCATCCCATCCTCTTCGCTTATCATCCACCTCTTCTCGACTGGCTTCCATATCTAATCCACTTAGTTTTATCCACTCTAATGTCATTCTCTCTCTCTCTCTCTCTCTCTCTCTCTCTCTCTCTCTCTCTTACACGAACGTTAAAGAGCATTCCTAGTTATAAGGCAAGGCAGCAGTTATGAAGTACGATGGCAAACTTTTAATACGATACCAACATTTATATTTACTCTCGTGTTGAGGGGGCTAGATTTCCTTCAGTCATTCAACACAATAATGACTTATTTCTTATTCTTCCTACCAAGCAACGATTTTATTCAGCCTCTATAAATGACGATGTTTGCATTTTAATCTTGCTGCCTCCAAACAGCTGTATTCAACGTTAAATAAACCATACATATTGTTGTATATATACCCACTTTCACCTTACACAATGAGAACTACACCCAAACCTACATGTATCCTTAGAAATCTTTTAATGTCGCATAATCATTCGACATGTGAGTTTTTCTTTTTTGCACACACACACTCACACACACACAGGCGGATACTACAGGACAAACTTATCAATGTGAACGTGAGTATATACAGCAAAGGGGGTTTTGTAGAGCAGCACTATGCATTACGTCGCTCTGTAGCCACTTTAGACACTCATATTCATTATCTGCAAATTTCTCGACTTTTTCTCTTCTTTCTATAAAATCTGTGCAAGAGTCGATAAGCCCTTCAGAACTGCCGCAACGATCTTACAACAGATACTTCTGAATGTCTTGATTAAACCTCGACGATTCATTTTATACAAGGATATATCAGTGAATGGCGATAACAGGGTACAGCCAGCCTTTCCTATAGTTAAAGGAAGTATGACTGTTCGTAAATATTACCCTATATTTGATAACAAATGTCCTAAGTTTCGACGCTGTCTAAAATGAGAATGGGTGCGAAGATTATTGTATTTTCCTTTCTGATAATTTTGGGATTCTAAATATGCATGCCGTATTGAACGATAAATCGTTTTATTTATTAATACATCAACAGGCTGGCTTGAAAAAAAAAAAAGGTCACTCCCTTTAACATTATGAACACTGGGATTAAACAGCAGTAAGTGTTTTCAGTAGGGTTACTGTTCAGTCCAGTCATGAACAACTGTAATCAGAGTACAACAACAGATATTTCTTCAGGAATGCTAAACCGATTCTCCCCCCCCCACCGCAGACATTAACACAAAAAATCTCCAGTGTCTAGGGAGTGGATATAACTAGCCGAAAGCGCCGCCACAAGTGCTCCATCGAACGTCGATGCTTGTATCGTTACTCTTGCCTACCGGTACTTAAGTGCGATGTGATAACCTAAAGATGACATGAACAGTTGTGTATGAACCTTTACTGATGTTTATACCGTGTTCTTTAATTAAACTATGTACAAGAAAATTTACAAATACCAAAATAAGTAGGGGCAGTTACAAAATTACTATATGCAAAATACCAGTAAGCCTTTATATTAAAACTGCAACTCATATCAGCTTGTTCATCGCTGTTTCACATCCGACACGGCGTAGAGCAAGTAGGTGTGGATGCTCGCTGTACTTTTTATATGCAACTTATATATACTGTACACTATATGGCAATATACCAAAAGGATTCTGTAACACTGACCAACGCAAACCTGAATTTTGTGACAGATACCGCCTGCATCAGCTTCCATGGGTACTTCCAAAGTTTATTTTTTTTTTTTTAATACATCTGCCTCTGGGTATAATGTTTGCAGTCATTCTTGACATCCAATAGTCAGACCTTTCACCCGCCAATACTGGGTGTCACACATCTTCACAAGCCAGTACCTAGGTATATACACCTAATAACAGTATAAACAGTTACAGTTCCCATGGTACCAATATGTCATCCAGCACCAGAGTTATAAGTTACCTGTGTGCTAGAGCAGGTGTATGCACGCGCACTACGCTAACACAATTGAACATTACTTTAAGTCAGGAGTTGTTTCAACTAAACGAATATAACAGTCTGTTTCTAACCACATCACACAAAGAAACTAATTTTCACATCATCACTGCACACTGCACTGTTTTTCCCAGTCACTCCTGTATACTACACGTGTCCTGTCCTTACATGAGCCTGACAGCTTGCCTTCATTGCAGCCATTCTTTGCGTAGTTACCGCGGGGATGCCTGCAAGGGGCGGGAGGAGGACGCAAAATGAGTGACGAGTGAGGAAGTGAAGATGAAGGAATGGTAATAGTAGAGGCAATGGGATGAAGGAGGAGTGATGGTGAGGGAAGTGGGGTAGATGAGGGGTGACAGTAAGGGAGGTGGTGTGGAGGAGGTGAGGGTAGGGGAAATGGGGTGGAGGAGGGCTATTGATAGTAAAGTACGTGGTGTGGAAGAGGGATAAGGCGAGAGGAAAAAGGATACTAGATGGATAATGGCTGAGAAAGTGGAGTGATTGAGAAGAGGTAGCAGTGGAGGTGTAGTGAGATGGAAATGTGGTGGACGAGGAGATGTGAAGGGGTGAGAGCAAAGAGGGTGGGGGAAGAGAAAGAGGGGGGGGGGAGAAAGTGCAGGCTGGGGGCAGAGGAGTGATGGGGGTGAGGGATGAGGAAGAGAGGGGGGTGAGGAAGTGCAGGTTGGGGGTAGAGGAAGGGTGGGGGAGAGGCTGAGGAACTTTTACTCGCTCCAGCAGCTTTTACTGACGCGCGAAGAGGATTACTGGGGGAAAATATCACTCCAGCCCCTGAAAAAACACCCTCATGCCGCTGAAAATAATGGCCAGTTTTCGCTCGTCTCCTGAGAGCAAGTAACACAAGGCCAGCTTCCCTCCTCAGGCCACAATATTCGCAGCGAAATGGTAGAGAATTGTTCATTAAAAAGTTCAAATTTTATTGCTGAGTATATATAGAATTCTGGTGAACAATATCCGCCTACGTGCCAGTCTTCATCTCTGTACTGTTCAGCCACATGACCGGTATGTGTATGTGTGCGCGTGTGTATGAGCTGATCAGGTGTCATAGCTAAAGTTTGCAACCATACCTAAAAAAAAACTGCTTATGCTGAGATTATGGCTATGTTCACTCAAATTCACATTCACATTCGCGCGCGCGGCCTCAGTAGGTAGCAAGACTGCATTTTGTGAGTGAATGGGCTAAGAGAAGGCCAAGCGGTGATGAGGGCAGCAACGCGCCATAAAAGGTTGTATTTATCATCATGGGGTTAACAGCATTCTAGATCCCTATTTTACAACTGTATTTCTTTTATACAAGGCAAGTTCTTAATTATTTCTGTTTCTGGCATTTTATACAGACTGGCCTAAGTCCATATTCATATGCCACGGATAAGACAAGAGAATGTTAATCTGTAACTGCAAAATAAATCGCTAACGAGGAGGTGTTTAAAACCCAACGAGAATAGGCTACGGGCCCAGATTTTATCGCGTGGCGCAAGGACTCACGACGCACAATTTACCGGCGTGATGTGCAAGGTTACCTTCCCAGGCGAGTGAGGAGAGTGCTGCCTCAGACCCCCAACCTTCGCCTATCCCACCAACACTACACATGAATTACAATCAATATAATGGACAGCTATGAGTCCTTGTTTTGCTTGTCCTGCACGCACAAAATTTCCCATACTGGCGCAGGCTACTGGTATTCACATACTTCTACATACCACAGGTACAGGCACTGTGATTAGGTAACTGCACGAATAACTAACATTCTATTCTAAGTCTCCCTATGGACGAACTAAGTGTTGCAGTGAATAAAAACTTGGTCATTTACATAGTATAATTCAGCGTTGATACAAGATTTACAAATTACGTACAGTAAACTTTTCGTATTTTATGTGGACAGTGATGCTGGCGAAAGCTGGCAAGAAGATATAAAGCTCCAAGAAAACTGAGCTAAACACAATGCCAGCACTACAAACGGAGGATACTCTGAAGCCAGACAAAATGTGAGACAATCGCGGAGGACTGTCGTGGCAACTTTCTACTCTAATATTAACCCGTTTAGCCGCTTCTACTCTAATATTAACCCGTTTAGCCTGACAAGGTCGTTTTTATATTTTACTCTTGCCATCTCCAGACGATTTTAGCCTATTCAGCTCAGGAATCCCCCAGGTACTGACAGAGTTAAAGAAGGCTACATCTAACCCCTTCACTTTCGAAGGTCTCGCATGAGCAAAATAAAAGCGTCTGGAGATGCCATGAACAAAATATAAAGACGCCATCGTAATGAAAGAATTAAGTCACTATGAACAGTTCTTTAGCCATTTTTGCGCTTATGATTCGATTACTTAACAAAGACGTAACCTTACATACCAAAGCATATTACGCAAAATACCTAGATAACGAGAATACCAAAGATCTGTGCGAAATCTACAGTACACACGACACTCCACAACATAAACACTAATAAAGGTAATATATCTCATACGAAAATTTCATGCCTTCCATAACTACTTTTCCAGCTTTTTCTGGCGAGTACCAACGTTATTACTGACCCAAGCCCCCTCCACCCATGCTACTTATACACTCCAGCCACATTCCTCCACCCCCACACACTCACACCTGCCACTTAACCAATATACATCTTGCTACCCCCCCACCTACATACACCCACACAAACACTATTGCTGCTACACTTGCACATACCCATGCCACTCCCCTATCCACATACACGCACTTATGCACGCACATGCGTACAAACACAAGTGCGCGCGCACACACACACACACACACACACACACACACACACACACACACACACACACACAGTACCACATATCCACTGCAAGGGGGCATGTGAATCCCTGCATACCAATATACAGATTCTCCTACACTAAGCTTCAGCCAGAACACACCGATTAACAACTGAAAAACACTCCACTACGGACGCAGCAATAAACAGTTTTTCCACCAAACTCCACAAAAGAAACTCCTAACAGTAAGAAAAAGTGCTTAAAAAAAAAAGAGAGGCATAGCAAAATTGACCTAAATTCCGAAAAAACTGGCAAGGGGAGAGGGAAGGGGAGAAGTATCCACATTTTACAATAATCCCCCCGACCGCTCCAGACCTTGGCGATCCCCGTGGCTCTCGCTGCCTTCATCACCAATTCCAGAAATCGTGGAAGCTTCTCTCCGTCTCTCCTCTTTCCCTCTCCTCCACCTCCTATTCTCTCTCCTCCTTCTCCCTCTCCTCTTCCCATCCCCCCTTTCTTCCCAGCTCCTTCTCCCCATCCTCTTCCCTCTCTTCCTCACCACTCTCCTCTCCTATCCGTTCTTCCCAGCTCCTCCTCCCTCTCCATATTCCCACTCCTCTTCCCTCACCTCTTCCCCATTATTCATCTCTCTCCTCTTTCTCATTACTCCTCCCTCTCACTCCTTTCCCTCCCTCTCCTTGTTCTCACCACTCTTCCCTCTCATTTTTCTCACTCCTTCTTTCTAAATCTGCTCCTCATTCGTTCTCTCTCCTCGTCTCCTATGCCTATCAGTTTTTCCTTGTTACTTTTCCTCTTCCCCTTCTTGCCTCCCTCCAACGCGTCACCTCTTTCCCTCTTCCCTTCATCCTCTCACCCCTTCCCCTCTTTCCTCCCTCTTACCCCTCGCCTCTTCCCTCTCTCTCCTTGTTCTGGGTCCGATCATTGGGGGGTGGGGGAGGGGATGGGAGACATGAATTGGGAAAGGGAGGGAGAGAAAGGAAGCGAAAGGGAGGAGGAGAGAGGGAGGGGAGAATAAGCACGAATGGGAGGGAAAGGGGAAGAAGGAGATGGGATGGGGGAGATGGGAAGGGGGAGAAAGGGAAACGGAATGGGGGAGAAAGGGAGAAGAAAAAACGGGGACGAATGAGAGGGGAAGGAAGGGAACGGGGGAGGTAACAAAAACGATAGAGAGAGAGAGAGAGAGAGAAGGGGTAGGGAAGGAAAGGGAGAGCAGCAGAATGAACACCAAATAGAATGAAGGAAAGAAATGGAAGGAAGAGAAGGAATCGAGAGGAAGGGAAGGAATATCAAGAGATGAGGAATGCATGGTAAACAAGAAGGAAGGGAGGGAAAAGACGGATAGAGGACAAGCAGGGGAAACATGAAGGATGGGGAAAGAAGAGGAAAACATGCAACGATGAGTGAGTGGTGACAGGCGCTAAGGGAAGAGCATAAGTGTGAGAAAGGACTGCTCGAATGAAAATGACAGGGGAAGAAAGTAAAACGGGAGGGCGAAAAAAAGGACGATGAGGGATAGGAAAGAAAAGGTCCTAAAATGGGAAGGATGAGAAGGGAAGACGAGCAAATGGCAACAAAAGGGGAGAAACATACAAAGAATGAATCAAAACACAGAAGACGTTAACAAGATTGGAGGAAAAGAATTCATAAACAAGTTACATAAAAAAAAAAACACACACCAAGCAAAGAAGACAATAAAGCTACTGAGGGAAAATTATGAAAGTGGAAATGAAGCAGACAAAGTGAACACGAATCATAACAGTACAAATAAACATGAAGGAAAGTGTTATAACTGAACATGAAGAGAAGAAGAACAGTGTAAGTGATGGACAAGAGAAGCGAGGCCCAGGAACGCGGTACTGAACTTGACAAAATTATAAAATGCACAAAGGGAGATCACTCGAGTGTGAAGAAGCCATCATGGTAAGGTTATGAGTTATATTACAAGAACGGTGCGGAGTTTGCTTGTTTGTGTCTGCGTCCGCTGAGGTCTGTGTGTATGTGCCGGTGAATCAGTGAGTGCTAAACTGCGGTATACAGTGTTGTGGATGTGTCCATATACGTTCCCTCAAAAGTACTATTCTTCTGCAACCCCGCCATCCTATCCGGAGATTCACTTTGCTTTGTGCGTTATCCTCCCTCTCTTATTTTGCTCTTTCTTCCTTTCCGACTCGCTCTACCGTGTCTCTCTCAATTTTCTGGCACACAAACATTTCTCTCTCTTTCCCTCCTCTTCTCTCTGCCTCGGTCTCCCAGGACCTTCACCTCCAATTTGGTGATTCACCAGATCTTCTGGC
Organism: Birgus latro; assembly: GCA_018397915.1. NCBI lineage: Eukaryota > Metazoa > Arthropoda > Malacostraca > Decapoda > Coenobitidae > Birgus > Birgus latro. The sequence goes on from JAGKTI010007370.1 coordinate 31,604, forward strand.
TGGTGCGGGGCTCCAGGACCCAGGGAGACTCCCGGGCATGGAGATGGCCAGTGCTGGAAACGCGCCGATTGCTCCTTTGGTCGAGTTTAATATTAGTTTCTCCTACTCCACCACGAATGCCTGTGTTCTCGCGGCCAACACTCGGTACAGTCACTACAAAATCATTCTAGAGGATGATTACGTGGCTGACACCATCCTAACCGGCCTGGAAATGCTAGAGGCAGCGCTGTCCAGGCCACTGGTCGTGGATATTAAGTCCCGCCAAACCCTGGTGCTGGAACTCAGGCATGGCGAGTCGACGCATCTGGAGCGAGTGGCCGGGTGATTGAGCCCTGGAATACAGATAGAGAGAGATCTGCCGGACTCAAAGATCTGGAAACTCGGGTTATGGAACATGTCGGGGACGAAGAGCCGGTTCCCAGCGTTTTAAAGGGTATTTTTTTTTCTATTTTTTCCTCCCTTGGCTACAACGCAGGGGTCGCTGGGCCATACTAGGACTGATATGGAGATTCAGATTTTACGATGCACCTCCACAAACATTTTTATTTCTTTGGACGGAGCAGGAGGAGGGGGAAGAGGAAAGATGCACATAAATGTGAATCTGATTTTGTTTTAACGCCCCCTTTTTTCGTATTCAGAGCTCGTCGACTCTGACTTTGTTATGAAACGAAATAATAACCATTACGGGGAGCCATTATTTTCCTCTCGCCTCCCCAGCAGCTCAGGAAAAGACTCGACACTTTTCAATTTCTAGGAAGCTCAATCCTCCCCCTCTCCCCACCTCCCCTCCCCTACTTTTTTCTCCTCTCCCTCTCTGCCCCTCCCCCTTTTTAGAGATACCAATAAAAGTCTCCCCCGAGGATGATAGCTCGCACGGAATCCTACTTTGTGGGGTTCAATCCACACATGTGTATTTTTAAATTATTCTCTTGGAATCATATTGGCTGCCAAAGTATGATTGCTCATATATTTTTCTCAACGGGCCTTACTCGTAATTACATACTAGAGCGCAACTGCAAAGAAAGTAGCCTATTATCTTTCGGTACGTTGTGACATCTCTTAGGAAAGTGCTTGGAAAATTCGTATACTTTACATGCACTAGCACAAGCAGTTTATAACTTCTGCCACAAAAAAATATAAATAAAATAGAATAAAGGGTTAGTGTCGTACCTCTTCTCTGGTGTACTGAATTCTCTTTAAACGGAAAAATCCCTAGACTGCATATTTACACTTTACTTTCCTAGTGCTCCAAAGTGCTAAGGTAACACCCCTTAACTCTCCTACCAAGGGTTGTGGCAGTACTCACCAACCCCATGATTCGACCAGCGGTCTGTTGGTCACTCATCCTTGCAGTACCCACACCACAGCCTCCTTCGTCAGGGGAGTAGCCGGAATTTTGGTACAAGGTGCTACAAAAAATTTCACGTGCAGCCACGATCCAAAACAGTAACATTTTAATATAATACAAATGTTCACGCTATTTCAAGAATCAAGGGGAACCAATGGAGAAAAAAAAAATCCGTGAGAGAAACGAAGCATGTTGTCCAACTTAGAATTAATGTCTGTTAAAGCATATACCCTCATTTTAATCCTCATAATCAAGAACACAAATCAAACTCTCTCGACTGCATCCGGCAAAATGTAACAATAACTTTACTATAAGTTCTCTGTGGCTATTGGGATATGGACGTATTTCCGTACCATACCTCATGCAAATAGGCTACACCCGAGAGAGAGAGAGAGAGAGAGAGAGAGAGAGAGAGAGAGAGAGGGAGCGCATATAAAGAGAGATAATCACCACAGATAAGAACAGGTGATGACTGTGAAGAGATGAAGGGGGCTGGGTTGGACTCCATAGGTGGGTATTGTTCAACCTATGTGGGCGTGGGGCGTTTGGGTAATGACTCTCTCTCTCTCTCTGTTCTCTCTCTCTCTCTCTCTCTCTCTCTCTCTCTCTCTCTCTCTCTTCAGTGCTTCTGGAGTAAAGATAATATTAATTAACCCATACACTATGAGAGGTCTCCCCTATGCTGAATGGAATAGTCTGTCGGTAGCAAGAATATAACTACTCGTACATAAAGAAAAGTGAAGGAAACTTTCTAACACCTGAAATGCGAGAGATCTCCCAAGGCTGAATTAAACAGTCTGGCATTAGCAACGGTAAGATTAAAAAATATATATATAAACTACATGACCATACTGAGGGGGAAGTGTTAGGCTGTGCTGATATAATGTAAGAATCCTTTTACCTCATCTGTCCTCTCCTCCCACGAAAAGGGATGCTAATTGGAAGGTACTCATTTCAAAAAGTGGTATGTGAGGGAGTCCAATTTCCACTTTAGATGCTTTGTTACCTTATGCTGCCTTGACTCGAGTGCCATGCTTAATGGTTACTAATATTCCAGGAAACCACTTACTATCATGAAAGGTAACGTATTAACAAATGGACGCCTGCTGGTTTAATGTACTAGATCACTCCTTCCGAATATGGCCTGTGAGTGTTCAATCCAAGGGTGGGATGGTCTTTATTCCAATAGTGCCGTTTATGGACGGGTAACTGGTCACCCATGCCTTAACTGTCGGAACTAATTAGTCTTTCTACGAGCCCCTACACTCCTTTGAGGGCAATGCATAGGATTAGATGATGGATGATGACTGGATTCGTTCTTTCGACCATACCCACCTCTTGCCTCCGCTCCTTTCTCACCTGTACCCCCCACCCTACTCCCTGCTTAACCTATAACCCCTCTACTCCTTGTCTCACCTGTACCCCCCACCCTACTCCCTGCTTAACCTACAACCCCTCTACTCCTTGTCTCACCTGTACCCCCCACCCTACTCCCTGCTTAACCTATAACCCCTCTACTCCTTGTCTCACCTATAACCCTCTTTTCCCTTGCCTCACCTATAACCTCCCTACCTCTTGTTTCTAGTCTCACCTGTACCCACCCCTACCCTTAATCATTATCTCACCATAGGATATCCCCCTACACACTGTCTCACCTGCAACCCCCTACTCCTTGCCTCACCTGTACCCACCCCTACCTTTGCCTATCCTGTACCCAACCCTACCCCCTGCCCTGCCTCATCCCTTGCTTTACCTCTTGTCCCAGCTGTACCGTACTTATCACATCCCTCAGACTCATCGTTTACCCACTTCCTCTTCCTCCCACAGCGCCGTGTACTCTTCATCCTTTTGTATTGATATGGATCTTAGTCACTTAGCTTTTGTAGATTCTTAGTCAATATGATGTGTGCTGTTGGTTTATTCCCTTCAGCTATAACATGTAGTTTTTCATTACCTACAGACGATTATATTCAATTCAGGACACATCTCTTATTCCAAGGAGACTAATGAAGGCCACATATAACCCTTCCAGCTTGAACAGTCTCTCCCATCACAAATATGACTAAAACCAGCAAGAAAAAACACTAAATATGTGGCTTGAGTGCAATGATTAGGGTACACGAATATTCTAGTAGGTAATGCATGGGATCAACTTGCCACATAAATCACAAGAGTTAACAGTTATTACAATGGCTTGGGGGGTGACTGAAGCACCACAAAAGCGGAAATTAACACGCCTCTATGGTTTCTTTTCCACACCACACTTAACAAAACGTACCGTGTCTTTTTTTTTTTTTAAGATAAATATCAAGTACAGTATATTACATTATCTTATGCGTGATCATTTTCACATCATAGCCTTAGTATGAGTATGAGTTTAAGAATCTTATCATAATACTGTATATATATTTTCATTATTACGGTGACTGCGATGTGACAGAAAGTGAGAGCCTACTATTACCCCCCCCCCCATAAAAAATATGTGACTGAGCCTTTGAATGTCGTATACTTACACTCTTTTTCTCTCTCACACGCACACACACACACACACACACACACACACACACACCTAAGTACGGCCTACGTCGCTTACGTGTACATTAATCTTTGTCATTACCACGATCACTTTGCCATCTTTCACAGTCGATGCCACTAACTGTACCCTCGTGATTACAACACCACCGATAAAAATAACCGCAGTTCTTCACTATAACCAATACACATCGTCACCATTCATAACAACATCCACACCATAGGCAGCTGTATCAACCGTATGTGCATGACCAGTCTCTCTACCCCTACACTCGTCATTCTCTTCAGTCTTAACCCAACCTCGACCACACTGTACTCAACGATAACCATAAAACTGTCACATTTTTCACCACTACAGTCCCTTTTGACATCTATCCTATTTATTACGTCTACTTTTACCTACGATCACAACCTTCACCGGTAACATCATTCTAGCTACTACTAAAGAATCTACAATCATGCTAATACCACTACAGTCGCCTTATCCACTACAATCTCTCATCAACGTCAACAAGATCACCATCAACATCACACCCACGACCACACAAAACCATCCCAGCCTCTGATTCTTCTTGCTTTACTCTCCTTCTCTTAAATTCACAATATTATAACTACTGTATATTCAGCTTTAACTAATAGTCTCAAGAGAACGATTAGATGTGTTGCCGTTTGCTTTCCTTTGTACTCATTTGACATCCACACCAACACAGTCTAATGACCAACCAATCAATCATAACACCTCCACAAACACAACCCTCTCCCCCATCCACTACCACAACCACACCATTCACCACAAAAATTGCCGCCTTCCCATGCAACAATCAGCAATCCACTTCCCCGCCTCTACAATCACGAGCACCGCTACCTTCACCCTACCACACACCCGTCATACCATTCACAAGTACATTAGTCTCAACCAGCACCACAACCACTACCACACTACCACGTCTACATTCACTCCATATCCACACCTTCACCATCCGTACCTACATCCATCCTACACAGTCACAGCCACCACAACACACTCCTTCCTACCACAGCACACCTACTCCATCTAGCACCACAACCTCTATCACATTCTCCACAGCTGCATCCATTTCAACCAGTACCACGACCACAGCCACCACAAAAAACAACCACAACCACAACCAAACTAATTCTACCCCATACAGCACCACACAACTAACACTACATGCATTTCAACCAGCACCAATGACACAACATGTCGCGTAATCTTCAAAACCACATTAACCACCAATCCCACTACCCCCACATATACCCTACCACACCCACATCTTCAGTCATCCTGTGCAGCACCACACTTATCACACCATCCACAACTACTTCCACCACAATCACCACACCCAACAGGACCCCTCAGATATGGAGCACTCTCACCAGCAAGGACGGAGATGAGACTACATTTGGTGCCAGTAAACCTCCACAATACACACGACTAGCCTCTTAATTCACCTCACTGTCCCCACCGACCAGACAATGCCCGGTAATGACACCATCTCTCACTCACCCCCAACCCTCTCATCATCCCCCATCCTCAACCCTCTCGCCCTCCCTCACCCCCACCCCCACCCTAATCCCCGCTCCTCATCACCCTTGCTTATGAAGTGTCTTGATTTCAGTGCAGTTAATTATTCAAACATAAGATTTACACCCACATAT
>JAGKTI010007371.1:0-28545 GCA_018397915.1 Birgus latro
AAATTTAATCAGGTGATCAGAAAGTCATAGCCCATCATCCCTGTAATTTTAGTCAAAATCGCACCAGTAGTTTTTGCGCAAAGTTGTTAACAGACAGACAGGCTGACAAACAGACAGATTAACAAACAAATAGACAAACCAAGTGGGAACAATACCTGTTCCCGAGCCCCTTCTGGAAGGGGACAGGTAAACAGGCCATCGTAGTGAAGCCGCCTATACCATGGCCTCTGGTCTCATCTATTACTTAAGGCACAAGTGCCGTATGAATGTCATATATTTGATCACGTTGCCTTGGTGATGACTTGAGAGGAGGGAAACATGGTCACTTCTTTCATTTCTGTAATATCATCGTTAACTGTTTAACATTCACTCAGTAGAGGTGGAGCTTGCAGAACCTTCTCTCCTCAAATCTTAAACTCTCGGTAACGACTCTAGGAGCTGCCTGGAACCTCTGTCTAACTCTCTCCTTCTTCATTTCTGCAACATTCGCGTCCTTTTCTCTAACTTTCGCTCTGTTGGGCACCACCTCTCCTCCTCTAAACCTCACCTTCTCTTCCTCACCAAGACTCAGCTGTCTGAGGCAAGTGACAGCAAACCCTTTTCTGTATTCTTCTACTTTCTCTATACTCATTTCAAAGCCAAAGGTGGCTTGCTCTCGTGTTCCTGAACTTGATTCTTCTGAATTCTCTACTCTCTGGATTCGGCTTTCATATCATTCTCTGACTAAATACGAGTATATCTACGCTGTTCATTTATCTCCTAATTCTACTATCAAAAATTCTTTGACCATCTTACTTCTATGATGGAACACATTCTATTCACTTCTCCTTTCTCTGAAATCTCCATTCTGGGAGATTTCAATGTTCACCACCACCTTTGGCTCTCCTCTCCTTTCACTGATCCACCTGGTGAGCAAGCCTACATCTTTTCTATCCTTAATGACCTAGAGCAGCTTGTACAACACCCTACCCGTACCCCTGACGGCCTTGGAGAGAGTTCCAACATACTTGACATCTTCCTAACAACTAATCCTTCTGCTTACACTGTTAATCTTTTCTTTCCGTTGGGCTCCTCCAATCATAACCTTATTACCTTAACCTGTCCTATCGCTCCAGTACGGCCTGTGGACCCTCCAAAGAAAAGCCGTCTGTGGCACTTTGGAGCTGCGGATTGGGAGGCCCTCAGGCAGTACTACTTTGATTTTCCTTGGGATGATTATTGCTTCCATGGCCGGGAGCCGGCTGAGTGTGCCTTGCGTATTACAGAGGCTTTTCCCTCGGACATGGAAGCATACATTCCTTTCTCATATCCTTATTCTAATGCTGTCCGCAACATGGAGAAGGCCTATAAAAGGTACCAGAACCAACCCACCCCTGAATCATATCTTTTTTTTATTTCTGCTCGGGATCATGCTAAGTCTGTTCTTCGTTCTGCTAAAAATAATTTCATCCGTGCTAAATGCTCTCAACTCTCCAACTCGAATTCTTCCCGCTCCTTTTGGCACCTTGCCGAAAACCTTTCTACCCTGATGGCTCTGTAGTTATTTCTTCTACTGACAAAGCAGATCTCTTTGCCCAGACTTTCTCCTCCAGTTCCACCTTACACAATTCCGGTGCTGTTCCTCCATCACTTCCCCCCTCTCACTTCCTCATGGCTGACATTAAAATTTCTTCAGCTAATGTATTTTCTGCCATCACTGGCCTCAATACTAACAAGGAATATGTCCCTGATGAAGTCCCTCCTGTTGTCCTCAAAAACTGTGCTCCTGTGCTTACACCCTGCCTAGGTAAACTCTTTTGCCTTTGTCTTTCAACTTGTACTTTTCCTTCTTGCTGGAAGTTTGCTCTCATTCGGCTAGTCTCAAAGAAGGGTGACCATTCCAAACCCTCCAACTATCGTCCAATTGCTTTAACATCCTGTGTCTCAAAAGTTATCGTGTTAATTCCTAACAGAAAAATCTTAAATCATCTTTCATGTCACAACCTTCTTTCTGATCGTCAGTATTGGTTCTGTCAGGGACGCTCCACTGGCGATCTTCTCACCTAACTTTCAGACTCCTGGTCATCCTCGTTTCGGGACTTCGGTGAAAGCTTTGCCATTGCACTTGACATCTCAAAGGCTTTCGATCGAGTCTGGCACAAATCTTTAATTTCCAAACTTCCCTCGTACAGTTTCTATCCTTCTATCTATGCCTTCGTCTCTAGCTTCCTTTCTGGTCGTTCTATAGCCGCTGTTGTAGACGGCCATCGTTCTTCTAGATCTGTCAACAGTGGTGTTCCTCAGGGGTCTGTCCTATCACCATCTCTCTTCCTTTTATTCATCAGTGACCTAGCTGTACATCTAACCCTATCCACTCATACGCTGATGATTCCACCCTTCACCTTTGCATTCGGTTCCCGCAACGTCCATCTCAGCAGTTACATAAACAAACAATGGATGGGGCTATTGCACACGTAATGTCTGACTTGGCTCGTATCTCTGATTGGGATAAAAATAATCTTGTTTTTATTTCATCAAAGACTCAGTTCTTACACCTATCAACCCGACAAAACCTTCCACAGGAGTACCCACTAATGTTTAACAATGTCCAGCTCAGTCCTGCACCATCTTTGAACATGAATGGGGTTTCATTCATTCGGGCTTTATCTTGGAAAGAACATATTACATCGCTTGTAAAAACTGCTTCAAAGAGATTAGGTACGGTAAGCCGTCTCCGAACTTTCTTTACCCCTGCACATTATTCACTTTGTACACGGGTTTTATTCGCCCATGTTTGGAGTACAACTCTCATGTGTGGGGAGGCTCCCCACATGCAGCTCTTCTCAATAGGGTGGAGTCAAAGCCTTTTCGTCTCATTAACTCTCCTCCTCTTACTGATTCTCCTCAACCTCTGTCTCTTCGCCGCACTGTTGCTTCTTTATCTCTTTTCTGTCGCTACTTCAACGGTCACTGTTCCTCTGAGCTGTCTCCTTGCATCCCTCCACCTCTAGGACGAGAACGTAGCACCCGTCTAGCAACAAACTCTCATCCCTTTCTGTCCAACTCTCAAATGCAAGAGTTAACCGTTACTCCCAGTCCTTCATTTATGCAACTGGTCAACTCTGGAACTGACTTCCTCTATCTGTATTCCCTACTTGGTATGATCTCTAGTCTTTCAAACGCAGTGATTGATTGATTGATTGTATTAAAAGATCTGGCTGCGCAACTGCCAGGGTCATACTGTATACCGCCGGACAACAAGCTAAAAGACGCAGCAAATAAAAAGTGAACACTCAAAACAAAGTTAATAACTGTCACGTGAAATAAAATGTTGAAAAGAGTAAAAGAATAGATAATAAAATAGTAAACACTTATAAAAGTGGAAGGAGGCCAGCCTCCTGGAGAAAACTGAAAACATCAGTAAAATTGCTAGAGGCTCCACCAAGCATCGAAGAGATAAAGTAGGCACCATCTTCCCTCTATGACTATGGAGGAATCTGTGACGTAGGTCCCTCAAACTTGGACACTCGACCAGCAAGTGTCAGACAGTAAAGGGAACAAAACAATAATCACAGTACGGTTGAGTCTCACCATTCATGAGGAACCCATGTGTAAGCCGAGAGTGACCAATGCGAAGCCTAGCAAGAACCACCTCCAAACGCCGTGACATGGAGGGAAGAACCCGTGGCACAACCACTCTCGGAAAGATTTCCTTTAGTTTATTATGAGCAACCCCATCCCAGTGTCTCTGCCAGCACGTATGAATTCTGGACCACAAGTATGATGTTATATCAGAAGCAGGAAGCGGTTAGTTGGCCGGGGGCTGTTGAGAAGCTGCAGCTTTAGCTAATGTATCTGCCCTCTCATTGACCATCACACCAACATGTGCGGGAACCCAGCAGAAATCCACTCTCTTCCCCAGACGACGAATGAGGAACAGCCACTCCAAAATAGCTAAGATTATAGGATGGGAAAAATTAAAGAGTCTAGGGCCAAAAGAGCCCCTTGAGAGTCGCTAAAAATAGTAAAATAAGTGTCATGATGGACAAACACCAACTTCAGGATAAAATGATGGCTGACAACTCTGCAGTAAAAACTAAGGCAGTCAAAGGAAGACCACCTTCACGGCTCAAATTGGGAAATACCACTCCAAAACCAACACCAGAGGCAGATTTAGAGCCATCAGTATATACAGGCACAGAACCATCGTGACTACAAGAATTTTTTTAAAAATAATTGTAAAAGACACTGAGGAGTGACAGAATCCTTTGAGCCTGCCAAAGACCTGCAGAAGGTTATCTTGAGCCAGATCCATGGCGCAACCCTCGGGTTCCGAACCGGACTAACAGATACTGCAGACAAACCATACTCCTCCATGATGTCCTGAACCCAATAGCCAAATGGACGAGGCATGTGAGGTTGCCTATGATAATATAAAAAACAAGACTGTATCATCATACACTCACAGACAAGTGAGTCTGGAAGGCGATGAATCCGGAGCCAGCACCGCGCTGCAACAGACTGACGCAGCAGACCTAAGGGAAGCACACCAGCCTCCAACAACAGGCTGGGAATCGGAGAAGACCAAAAAGCCCCAGTTGCAAGGCGAAGACCAGCATGATAAACAGCATCTAAAGTTTTTAATCTGGACTCTGTGGCAAAGGAGTAGACCTCACAGCCATATGACAGCTTGGATGTTACAAAAGCCTGAAACAGATGCAAGAGCGTCCTCCAATCAGCACCCCAAGAGGTATGGGACAGAACCCTCAACAGACTGAGAGCCTTCACACATGATACTTTAAGATTTGCCAAGTGTGAAGCCCAAGTCAAACGGCAGTCAAACGTCAGGCCCAAGAATTTTGTCTCCGCCACACAACGGAGTCTCCTACCACAAAGCTAGAGATCAGGGTCCAGGTGTACCCCTCTCATCCTACAAAAGTGCGTAGCCACAGTCTTAGAAGGGGAAAACCGAAAACCCTTGGAAGTGGCCCAGGCATAAATCTTGTCCAAGGCAAGCTGCATATGCCGCTGAATAGCAGACATGCGGGAACCAGAAAACCATATACAGTAGTTAAGTCATCTACATAAAGAGATGAGGATACCCCTGCAGGCACAGTGTCAAGGATACAGTTGATGGCCACTGCAAACAGGGAAACACTTAAGACACTCCCCTGTGGGACACCTTCCTCCTGGCACTGCGGCACAGAGAGGGTAGAACCCACATGGACCCGAAAGACACGATCAGTCAAGAAGTCTTCTAGCAACACGGGCAGGCGCCAAAGGCATGAAGTTGCTGGAGGAGGCCATGGTGCCAGGCAGTGTCATAAGCCTTCTCAAGGTCAAAGAACACAGCCACAAGATGTTTCTTAGAGGCAAAAGCTTCACAGATCGATGCCTCGAGCCAGATAAGGTTGTCTGAAGTACATCGGAATTTACGGAAGCCGCTCTGTGAAGGAGAGAGAAAGCAACCCTTTTCTAGAAACCACACAAGCCTGACATTGACCATCTTTTTGAATAGCTTGCACACGCATGATGTTAACCCGCCCAGTCCCGACCGGTTTTTTACCCAGCCTACCCCTAGATCCTGACCGATTTTCAACTTTTTTTTTTTTTTTGGCTCAAACCTCCGCTTTTTGTGAGAAACATCGAAAATTTGTGGAGAAATCGCCCTCCTGAGGTTAAAAATGTTGATACAGGTGTAATTTAGCCTTACATTTTCCTTCTTTTTCAGGGTACCTGGCCAAAGAAAAGGAACTATGGAAGGGTTAACTAATTCACGCAACTTTAAATTACGTATTTATTTATTTATTTGGTACGAATTTATGTGTAGTACAAGTTTATATTGGTTTTCACACAATAATAGGTGATAAAAGCATTCTTCACTCACCCAAAACCCCAGTATATGGCACCTTCCTTTACGACATTACCACTTCATCACTTCTGTTTGCTTCTACCTCTAGCTTCTTTGTTTCTTTGTCCTCCACCTCAGGAATCACTTTCACAGTGAATTTCGTCATTGGAGAGACCGTGAGGCAACATATCTTTACTGGCCAGGTTACTGCTAACAGGTGAATTGCCCAGTGTGGGGGGAGGGGGGAAGGGGGGTTAGGTGGGGCCAGGCAGTATCCCCACTTGAAAGCAGGTAGAGGAAGGTCTCCCACATATGCCTACCAAAAATCACCCGCAAATGTTGAAAAATGTGCACACAATGGTCCTTGCAATTGAGTGACGTACAGTGCATGTCACTGGGTCTGTCCGCGGAAAAAAGTAGCAACGTGCAGTGTACGTCGGTGGGACTCGGCGGTTTAAAGGAATTGGCCGATAGTTGGAAACCTGGGAATGGTCCTTACCAGGCTTGGGAATAGGGAGGACAACACCCAACTTCCAGCTCTTGGGAATAGAGCCCTCACCCGAAACCCTGTTAAAAAGGTCCAATAAAAACTGAAGTGAATCAGTCAGCAGATGACAGAGCATAATGTATGAATTTCTTCATGATCAGGAATGGTGTCACCACACTCTGAGAGGGCAGCACGTACCTCATGGAGACTAAAGTCTAAATTATACGGCTCTCTGCCACGAGATTGAAAGTTCAGGTCCAGCCTCTCCTGATTCCTATGAAAGCTAGCACACGGCTTAGAAGGATCTTTATTTGAGGCAGCATAAAACTGATCTGCGAAAGCAGAGGCTACTGCATCTGGTGCAGACACAAGATCGCTCTAAGTCGCAACACTGGTGGGGAGGGGGGCAAGAACCTTCCAGAAATCTTGTGCACCTTTTTCCACACCATTGGCATTGGAGTAGAGGACGTAACTGTAGAAACATACGACCTCCACGAGTTGCGGCGAGCATCCTTCATGACCCGTCGATAGTGAGCACGTGCTTTGCGAAACTGGATTTTTAGAAAAAAAAAACATCACGATTGGCAAAATACCGTCAGGCAGCCGCTTGTAAGCCCCCTTTGCTAGAGAGTAGTCATCATTCCACTATGGCACAGGTCTCCTGGAAAAAACACCGGAAGTCCGTGGGATGGAATGAACCCCGGCTGAGAAAAGAGTAAAATAACGTTCAGCATCATCGATAGTTGAAAAATCAGTAACTTTGTAGGCAAATACACATAGTTCCTCAAAGAGAGACCAATCAGCCCTATCTAGACACCAGCGTGGCATATGGGCTGCAGGAAGAGTGAGTAGTCTGGACCAACACTGGATGATGGTCACTACCATGGAGAATTGGAGATCATCCAAGACCTCCCAAGAAAAATAAAGGGCACAATCAGAGGAGGAAATGGTGAGCTCAGTGATAGAATGTGTGCCAGTCTGAACATGAAAATGAGTCGGCCTCCCATCGCTTAGGACAACCAAATCTAAATCCCCAACCAAAGAGGCAAGAAGATCACCCCGGGGATTTGAAAGTGAGTCACCCCACAAAGGATGGCGGCCATTAGGGTCACCAAGGAGTAGGAAAGGGGGTGAAAGTTGACTAATAAGGGTCTCCAGATCAGCACGCATAACAGGAATGGAAGGTGGAAGGTACAGACAAAAGATGGTATAGCACCTCCCAGCGTGCATCTGTACTGCTAGAACTTGAAGGGGAGGCTGTATTGCAAAGGCAATAAAGGGAACATCAGACTGGTATAAAATGGCACATCCACCGCTGTGACCGCCAGGAGGAGATGCATGGAAGACCCTATACCCTCTAATAGAAGGAAACGGTCTATCTCCCACCATTGTCTCCTGGAGACAGACACAAAGCGAGCTCAGAGCAGATAGTAATAACTGCAATTCCTCCCAATTTGCCATGGCACCTCTACAGTTCCACTGAAGACTGAGTGGTACTGACTGAGCCATATCGATTAGTAGTAAATAATATGAATTAAGAAACACCAAGGCTATGTAGCAACCTCGCTGGGAAGGGTGTGAAAGCCCTTCTTCCTAGGCGTGGAGCTCTGCCTCTCCAACCAAGAAGACAAGGAAGATTTAGTTTCCATGGGTGGAAGGACCCTTACCCCGAGACACATCCCGCACATCGCCAGAATGAGCCCGAGGTACAGAAACCTTCCTGGAAGACCCACTCGCTCTGTCCGCACAGCCACATGGAGATCCAGCTCCATTTGAGTATCTAAAGACCCAGACCCCGCCACACCTGAGCAAGAGGCAGGGACTGGAATTCTAGAAAGACTATCACGAACACCCACCGACTTGGACGCCACCACTGGCCGGGTTGTCGGGTGAAAAGCCCCCTCAGAATCCTCAGATGGTACAGAAGTTTGAACCTTAGAAGGAGGGAAGTCACCCAAAAACTCCTCGCCCCTCCCCCGTTTGAGGTTGGTAGACGCAACCTCCATCTCTGCAGAGCTTGAAGCACTAGAAACTGTAGTGGCACTCTGTAGAGAAGACTGAGCACCAGAAGCAGGGCAAGCAGATAGAAGCAGCAGTTTGGTACGGGAGTAGCAGCCGATACAGGAGTGTTAGCCGGTACAGGAGGAGCAGCTTGTACAGGAGTGGCAGCTGGTACCGGTGTAGCAGCTGGTACAGGAGCAGCAGCCAGATGGGATGAAGACTGCAAAGATACCTGGGTCCTTGGGAGATTACGAAGAGGAGGAGTAGGACGTCCAGCATCTGTCAAGGGACGAGGAGAAAGGTCAGTGAGAGGAGCAGGAGCCCCACGACGGTGCACTGCATGCTTCGACTTAGAAAGAACAGAAGCAAAGGACCCACCTGGGCGGACATACATAGACATGACACGGTCCTTAGCTTCTGTAAAACTCAAACTCTTTGTGGCTCTAAGAGATATAATTTCTTTTTCAATTTTGTATCTATCACAAGACTTAGAAGAAGCAGCGTGGTCATCACCAAAATTAACACAAGTTACCGGACCAGGGCATTCCACACCCTCGTGAATATCGCAACCACACGACACACAGACCGCTGGAAGGCCCAGGGCAAGTCGCCGACAAGTTCGACCAATATGACCGAAACGTTGACAGTGGAAACATCGACGAGGCATAGGGATATAGGGCCTAACTTTGTACTTGTACCACGCAGCAGTAAGAACAGCATGGAGGCTCAACGAATTGAAAGTCACAATCAAGCTTGGAGTTGGGGTAAGGTCACCATTCATCTTCTTTCGAACTCTCTCAATCTTTATTACATTCTAGGGAGACAACTCTTGTACAAGGCATGCCTCATCGTATAGCAGCAATTCCTTAGCATACACAACCCCACGGGAATAATTCATCAAAGCATGGGGGAAGCATGTGACAGACTGACCTGAAAGCATGGACAAGGATATAATAGCCGCACTCTGAGAAGTGTCTGACACCTCCACCAACAAACTGCCATCAACCTGTGGAACAACCTTAGGGGCCACACCGCAAGCAGTGACCTTCCAAGGTCCACCCCCATAGGGCTTCGAACCACTAAGAACTTGGCATATGGTTCACGAGGAGTAGTAATCCGAGAATATTCCAAATCTCGCACATGGGGACCTTGTTACGGGAGCCACCGGACCGGGCGGGCAGGGCGGGGGAGGCCGAATCCCCCATGCAGCCACGTGGAACCTGGAAGGGCTTCAGAGTGGCTACCAGTGAAGGTCGAGAAGAAGCCATGGAGTTGCTGAGGTCAGAGAGAGAGGCAGGTTGGGGCACGTTATAAATAGCCATAATAATAAACTAAATAACTTCATTCCCCCACCCTCCCACCCACCACAGAGCCCAACAAGGGGTGGCCATATGCTACAGGAAACCTTAGGGGTAGCAGGGGAGTATACGCAGGTAACCACTAGGGGGCCCGGGCAAGGGAGACCCCAGGACGATAGGAGCCACCAGGCCCCCCAGTGCCCGCTTGACCCTAGTCATCGCATGACCAGCCGATTGATCTGGTCGGGCCCAACCAGGCCGCCCGTCTAGCCGGAATAAGGGACCAGAGAGATGTATTGCTAGTCTTAGGGTGCACCGTACAGCATCGCTCAACCTCCAGAACTCCCGTCTCCCAGCAGTCCGGGGCGTCACGCACGGCAAACACGTGGGGAGGCGACAGTCCCGCCCTAGATGGCAAATGGGCAGGGACTAACATCACCAGCAGGCCTCCTCCACTAGTGATGTAGGGGGTGCTTGGTCCACGAGGCCGACAAATGCCGAACCCTACATAGGTAGGCACACCTCCAAAGTAGGTGGCACTGCCAACCACGCTTCAAGCCCCGCCACCTCGTCAAGGTGACCCCCTGCAGCAGGGTCAAATGCAGTGTGTCCAGGCATCAAGAAGTGAACAGATCTTGAATTTGGCTGTCTTTCATATCGTTTTTGTTTTTTCTTTGAAGGAACAGTATGTGGGCCCATGGTCTTTAGTTCCTTCTTCCTTGCATTAAAAAATATATATATATATATGGGTTACCTTCCTTTGACGACCCCTTTACAGTAAATAGGCATGAATTTCATTATTATTAAATACCGAACGGTTATTCAGCAGTAATGTGAATTGATCGAAAATATGTGAAGCAGTTATTTTTTCAGATTTATGATTATTTTAAAAAATACTGTTATTAAATAAATTTTTTCAGCATAAGGAGTTCGTACACTGGCTGACCGGATTGAAAAAAAAATCCATTTGTACCAGAAATATTCCCTCGGTGTTTAGCATACATATTAACCAAAAAGGTGAAACACTAAGGATAAAATTACTCAAGAAACAAAATATTAACAGTGATTTAAAAGCAACAATTTTTTATTTCGAATTCCAGCTACAACAGGGCTGCATCAGCTGTAATAGGATCCAGAGTAATCCATGGGTTTGGACAAATTTTCTCTCATTATAAATGTTCGACGGATATTGCTTTAACTATAAGAACACATTCACAAAAAAATATTCTAAGCTTCTCCAACGATCACTCCAGTTAGCCAGTCTGCCCAAGTCAGAGCTCCCACAATAATTATATCTTGCAGAAGTTTAACATCCAGCCAACACAATTTCCAGTGCAGGCGCCGAAAGTATAACCTTTATAGAATCGTTAAATCATAAATCAACCATGACTTCCAGAATATAATCTCTCACTGTAGATACATCATTATATTTACCCTCGGTTTGTCGAGACAACTCATATGTTCTATTCCTACTGACTCCAGACGATTTTAGTTAGATAAATGTGAGTCACAAGAGCTCGGGAATAAATATTATACAATTAACCCTGTCTTGATTAAGACAGCTCTCAGTAAAGTACTCTGTTTTAACTAACACGACATCATTTAAACTCAAGTATAAGGGTGCCATAGTTTTTTATATTCAAAACCACAGATTTCACAGTTAATTTAATCACACTTCCTGCATCTTTTTTTTTTTTTTTTTAATAACAGTACAGAGAAAGGAATAACAAATAATAAAATAATAATCCAGACACCAGATTACAGGTGCTCTCCATTCATATTAAATCTCTAACAGTTGGACTTGAACAGCCGTAGGTTGAAGTTTGAGGGAAAACCACTCTGGGGAAGTGAGTTCCAAAGTGATGCAGTTCGGGGTATAAAAGAATTCTGACAGGCAGGTCTGCAGTGACATAGTGTGACAGTCCAGTCATGAGGCCACCAGATGCCCATGTGACAAGGGGGAAGACATGAAGAGGTGGCACAATGGATGCAACTTCGTCTGAGCATTTGCCATAAAAGTATCTGTAAAATAATGCAAGGGAGGCAATATACTTTCTTACTTGTAAAAGGAGGTAGTCCATTTGTAATATGGTTATTAATAATTCCAACAGGCTTGGCCTGAATTTTGTCTTGTTTTAGTGCAACCTCTCCACATCCTCTCAACAAGGGTGAGCACTATTTAAGCTGAGAATGCACATGGCTGTCGTAAATTATAGCCAACTGCTCGTCAGTGAAGAAGTTACAGACTCTGTACAATAATCCAAGTTTCTTAGAAGCGGTTTTAGCAAGTGACCTAACAAAGGAGGTTCAACTGAGGGCATTATTAAGTGAAACACCAAGATTTTCAATACTTGTAGAGATAGGAATATTTGTATCATTGAAGGTAATAAGGAATCAGGCAATATATGTCTATTAGTAAACTGTATCTATTTGGTTTTACTAGCATTGAGTGAGACAATGTTATTTTGTCCCCATTCGGTGATCTTAGATAAGTTAATTTATGAAGAATGATGTACTGAGTTGTGAGTTAGAGATAAACTTAGTGAATGGACGTTAGTGTGAATGAACTGTGAAGTGCTGGGTCATCTGCATGTGAATGGATGGGATTATGGGTGACAGATAATTATTATTAATGTTATTAATATGAATTAGGCATAGGCTTGGAGCCAGAACTGATCCTTGTGGCACACGGGCAGTAATAGAGCGGAAATTGGAATATACATTATCTACTTTTACTCTTATCCTTCTGTCACTGAATTATAAGGAAATCAGAGGACCAAAAGATGATAGACCACAGCAATGGAGTTTAAGCAGCAAGGAACGGCGCCACACTGTCAAAACCTTTAGAGATACCAAGGGCTACTGTATAAGGTTCTCCATGTGGGTCAATTGAGTGATGGATGATATGAGTGTATTACAAATTAAGTTGTTGGATTCAAACTATGTGCTTATTAATTACAGTATCGGGTACTTTACCAAAATAAGAAGAATTGATGTGGAGAGTTTATTCTAAAACAACTTGACAAAATTCAGGGCAAATGTATTAGAATTATTAATTACCCTGCTATTACAAATAAACTACCTTCCCTACAGTTAAGAAGGAATCTTGCCTCCCTTGCATTATTTTACAGATACTTTTATGGCAAATGCTCAGACGAAGTTGCATCTATTGTCCCATCTCTCCATGCCTTCCCCTGTGCTATGTGGGCATCTGATAGTGCTCATGACTGGAATGTCACACTGCCATATTGCAGAACTTCCACCTATCAGAAATCTTTTATTCCCCAAATTGCATCTCTTTGGAACTCACTTCCCCAGAGTTGTTTCCCCCCAGACTTCAACCTACAGCTGTTCAAGTTCAACTGTTACGGATGTTTTATGAATGGAGGACACCAGTAATCTGGTGTATGGATTTTCTTTTTATTTGCATGTTTTTTTTTCCTTCCTCTGTTCTGTTATCTTAAAAAAGAAAGCTATTGGTCTGTAATTAGAGGAGTCAGTGGAACGTCCTCTCTTCGGAAGCTGGTGGATATTGGCTTTCTTCCAAGAATTTGGGAAAAATGAAGTACGTATGCAAAATCAGAATAATTTAGTTGGAACAGGAGCAAGTTCTGGGGAACACTTTTTCAAACCAATCTAGACCTGGAGCTTTGTTGGTTGGTAAACTGTCTAGGATGGAATTTACGTATCTATTATGTATCTTCAGTGGAGCACTTTCGGGAGAGTCAAGTTCTAGTACAGGGACGTTCTGGTTGATTTCCTCGAAAGTGGAATTTCTGGCAAATTTACTGGCAAGGTTGCTCGCTTTATCACTTGGATCATTTGTAGTATTACCATCTGAAGATTTTACTGGGAGAATGGGTGATAACTTCTTAAAGGTTATTACTGAAAGAATTGAGAGTTGACCAGAATATTCTCTTGTCATTAGGATTGTTTAATAGTTTTGATGTATTGTTGTGAAGGAAGTTTGATTTAGCGAGATTTATTACTGCCTATGCACATTTTCTAGCAATTTTAAACTGAGTGCGATTCAGATGTTTCTTTCTTTAAAGTAAGAGTTATATGCTAAGGACTTTTGGATCGTTGCTCGGGCACAATTGCTGTCGAACCATTTTGGGGAGTCCGATCTTTTAGTGAAATGTTGACCGGGTATGAATATTTCCATACCAGCTTGTATTAAGTTATTAATAAGAGACTGGGTAGAACTGATGTCACTGAAGAAGCTGCCACGGAATATTAGCAAGATAATTTCTAAATCCATCCCAGTCTGCCCTATCAAAGTGCCATCTGGTCACTCTGACAGGACCAGAATGGGGAAGTATGGGGAAACTGACTAATTAGGCTTTGATGAGATTGTGGCTGGAGAGCCCAAGTGGTGACAGTACATCTATACTGTATTGATCTGAATTATTTGTCAGGAATAGGTCCAAGAGATAGGCGTTATGGTCAGAATTATCTGGAATTCTGGTTGGTTGTTTTACAATTGCATGAGATTAAACGATTCTGCGACAACTTTACAAGATTTTAAAGCTAACAAAGAAAACTTTTACATGCACCATCACCATCATCACACTCCTAGCCTCACTGAGGATGTCATCATAATTATTCAAATCCAGTTCACCACATTCATTTACTGTAGTCAGGAATTAGAGTAACTATAAGTTCGTCTAACATTTCATTACTTCCACTTTTTGCTGCTCTGTGTTGGCCACTGCTTTAAAGGTGATAGAGTTTTAGTATCTTTTCTTCCAAAGATGATTGCTCTGAAAATGAGAAAAGATATGACGGGAGGATGAAACAGGATATATGGATTGTGGGAACTTATGATGTTGGCTACGCGAAGTTCGTCCTGATGTGATGTTCGAGGTTACTTTTAACCTGAGTGTTGGATGGCGGATTGGAACATCCTTGCGCCAAAAAATGCAGCACTAAAACCATAATAACTCTGTGTCTTTCGGTATTAAGAGGAGAAAGACTGTGATGAAAATATCTGATATCCGAAAAACTGAATTATATGCATTTGAATCTCTTGCTACGGCACTCTTACTGGCATCTCCTTTTATAACATATTTCATTATTAGCCTATTTTGGAAGATATTAATTCCCTCAGTCCAATGACATATTTTCCACATTTTGCCTTCTGTTTATTCAGTCTAGGAGAGAGTTTTAGGACTAAAGTAATTAGGCTTAGCTTCCATTATTTCTTTCACTACAGGAGCACTATCCCTATCTGAATAAAATCGTTTGGAGGTTACATGAATAAAGAATAAAATAATGTCATCCGACTGAAAAGGAAAAGTGACTGCTTAAGTTATATGAGGAATGGCACTGCAATGATATGCTGGCGCTTTAACTTTTCATCGTATTTATAACTTGGGATCCGATGACAAAGGAAGATAGACATATAAAGCACAGGCTACGTTGTATAAACTCAACATAGTATCAATCACATGCATGTTTATGGGGACATTAGGGATTGTTACGGTGACCTTCTACATTATTAACCCTTAAAACCTTGATTGTAGCGAGCTGAGCCCTTACTGCATTCAGGGTTTCTTTTCAAAAAGTTTCCTGTTTTCAACGCTTCATAGCACAGTACCTATAGCAACTAGAACTTTCAATGGAAGATCGGAATACTCATCAATCCTTTATCTCTCCATTTCCACGTATCCAGAAGTTTCTAGGTGGAGGCGTTGTGGAGGTCATGCAAGCTGACGAGTCAGTGGCTAGGGCGAGCGTCCTGCATGCTGGCCTTGGCCAGACGGGGCAGCCCCGGCCACATTTTTTTTTTTTTTAATCTTAGGGTACACTTCGTCATCCAGTCATAGTGGCAATATCAGCTTGCGTGCCTCGAGAAAAGACTCGGCAACGTCGCACCTTCGTCATCCTCCCAAACAAAATGAGGCATTATGACAAGCTAACGTTAGGTTGGGCCTAAGGTGATTGGGTATAGGTTGGTTTAATGTCAAAACACAGCTTTTCTAATGATTTTATGGTTTGATTAGCCAAATTCTTTCACCTACTCTAGAGCGAAGGTGTGACATTGCCGAATAATTTCTCGGTGAACTCGTTCCAATGTGGCCAATATGACTGGTTAACTAAGTGTACCCCAAGGGAAAAACACCCCCCTCCCCTGCCCACATTGCACTCACGTGCACTTCCCCTTGCCCCCAAAAGACCTTCTCTCTCCTCTTCAAGTGCCGCTGCCATTGCCCCATGAATTAACCTCTTACACCCCGTGTGAGTGGCTCATTCATTTTATTCACCCAATTCTTCCAGCTGTTCAAGAGTGACACTGTGTCAAATGGTACGTGGGAGGAGAAAATCCCAAAGCTCTTGCCGGGGAAGATTACTTTCAGTTTCACTTGAGCACGTTTTCTATGCACATGCTGAGAAAGGTCATTTTCATTTTCACTTGAGCTTGTTTGTATATTCGTAGTTTTCCTTGTCCTCTTGCACTTTAGGTATAAAAGGCATTTATTTGGCTAAGATCTTCTCACTAAAGGAATGCCAGTTATATTCTAATTATTTTCATTGACACTTATTTTTACATAATATTGTAATGTCACTATTTTCACTTAAACTCATTTTTAGATATCAGTGTTTAAACACTGCACCACAAAACCACTGCACAGTACTTGTCCTGAAAGATCACTTTTAACTACTGACAATGCAACTACTAACAATGCAACTACTGTACAGTATTTGCCCTGAAAAGATCGCTTTCACTTGCCCCAACACTTATTTCTATGCCGTACGATGCAAAACTACCGTACAATGCAGAGGGATCACTTTCGGTTATCACTCCGACACTTCTTTTCTATACTGGATGGTACAAAACCACTGTACAGCTTTGGTAATAACACTTATTTATAATACCAAAGTTTCCCTTGTCTTGTATAGTGTACATAGTTTTTTTTTTTTACAATCATACGTCACTTATTGAATATAAGTCCTTATTTTCGTATAGACATTCTCTGCACTGAAATTCTCCTTATTCTCTATAGCCTACCACTCATTTTTCCCATTTTTTTTGTGCAAACTTACACTACATATGTTACACCTCCCCCTACACCCGCGAAGTGTCAGGCTGGGGCTGTGTGGCTGGTGGTGGGATTATGGTGATGTATTGACGTCGCGAAGATGATGAGGAAGCAGGGGGACCAACGGTGGCCAGGGTATATCACTTTACACTCTATGTAGTAACTCCCGCTGTCAGATGTCGTCTCTCCACTCGCTAATTACGATACTGTCATCTCTAAATCCCTCCCAGTCAAACTATGATCCAGCCTCTTCCATGCACGAGTGGAATGCAGGGCAGGGGTGGAGGTGGCAGCGGGGCTGGGCAACCGATTATGGTGGCATGATGGAATAAGAAGTAATCGTCCCTACCCCTCCATATTCCCCTGGAAGACTGGTAGTGTAACTCACCCACCTCCTATGTGCCTACATCACGCACGGGGCCGCGAAGTAAATGGGTAGGATTTCGAACGATGGCAGGAAACGCAAAGCAACAATAGCTATCATCCAAGCTGCCCCAAACAAACACCTATTTTATTTTGGCTATGGCAGTCATCTGAGCTTTTGGGATTAATCTTAACAATGCAATGATGCATTTAAAAAAAAATTATTCCGGCCACATCCAGACAAGTTTATTTATATTAAGAAAGACTTCAGAATGGAGGAGTCAGGCATAGCCTCTTTTACTTTTGCTGAAACAAGGATGCTTTATTGGACTGAATGAAATTGTGCAGGAAAAGCAGTGATAATTATAACAATAATAAAATCCTCAGATGTAGAGGGTTTAGACTTTGCTTTATCTCTGCAGCCTCTCTATTTCTTCACATACGCACAAATCATACTACATAACTATGCCAGCTTAACAGAAGGGTGATGCAGCTGAAAGGTGTGAAATGACTATCTGCATTGGTATTAGCCTGGAACTGTTGTGTGTTTGGAGAGACAAGATCCACAAAAGGGACTCGGTTATATTTCTCCGCAGTTATTTCCTGTGTATGTAATGTCGATAACATAATGACATCATACAGTACACACGTATCAGATATAATTGCAAAAATACTGACATCGACGAAATTATTAATTGCACTATTGCATGAACTAAGTTACCAGGCCACCATGTCCCCTTTGGACTGGCAGTCTTTCTCGTAAAGCTATCTCATCAAAGTAATAGGAAACAAACTTCCACCATTCGTCAGTCAACTTTTTTTTTTTCTGTGAGTCCGACACTGAGTATAAGCTTGAAAGTCCGATCCCTAGCAATTCCCTTATGTGTCACACATCACAAGTCACCATTTCAGCATTAATATTCACCTTTCGTAGATTGTACAAGTACATCCTAAGGGTGTTTCAGCAATAACTCGCTTAAGGATATAAGCACGGGTGCTTTTATGACATGTCGGTGGGCGTTATAAAATCTGTCTTATCGAAATTCAGATCGTCAGAGTAATCCTTTCTCCAGCCTGGAATCAGATCTGCAACCTTTCCGACAACAGGCTCCTTCTCTACCGTCTTGACCATGATCTTCCTCAATAAAACGAAATATAAAGA
Organism: Birgus latro; assembly: GCA_018397915.1. Lineage (NCBI taxonomy): Eukaryota > Metazoa > Arthropoda > Malacostraca > Decapoda > Coenobitidae > Birgus > Birgus latro. The sequence goes on from JAGKTI010007371.1 coordinate 18,185, forward strand.
CCCATAAGGGTTACATGAAGAAAATCTGGGTTATAAGGGTGTCAATGAAGATTATAAGACATAGTCAAATTTCACAAGCAGTTAACTTCAAGGCTCACATTTGAGCAGCATCTACGTTCTACTAGTATCTCACTTCTTCATTTCTGTAACATTCGGGGCCTTTCCTCTAACTTCCCTTCTGTTGAACATCACCTCTTCTCCTCTTAAACCTCACCTTCTCTTGCTTTCTGAGACTCAGCTGTCTGTGGCAACTGACAGCAAACCCTTTTCTGTATCCTCCTACTTTCTCTATATTAATTTCAAAGCCAACAATCTCTCTTGCTCTCGTGTTCCTGAACTTAATTCTTCTGAATTCTCTACTTTCTGGCTTCGGCTCTCCTGTCATTCTCTGACTAAATATATCTGCGCTGTTTACTTATCTCCTAATTCTACTGACTATCAAAAATTCTTTGGCTATCTTACTTCTACGATGGAACACATTCTATTCATTTCTCCTTTCTCTGAAATCTCCATTCTGGGAGATTTCAATGTTCACCACCACCTTTTGCTCTCCTCTCCTTTCACTGATCCACCTGGTGAACAAGCCTATATCTTTTCTATCCTTAACCCGTCACGTCCCAACCGAATACCTACCTTCGATACCCCCCAGTCCCGAGCAATTTTACAAAAACAATTTTTGGCTCAAACCTTCGCTTTTTGGTGAGAAACATCGAAAATTCACAGAGAAATTGCCCTCCTGACCTTATAAACGTTGCTACAGGTGACGAGTCAGCCTTACCTTTCGTTCTCTCACGGTATCTGGCCTAAAAGAAAACAAACTATGGGAGGGTAAACTAATTCAAGCCACTTTGAATTATGTATTTATTTATTTATTTGGTACGAATTTATGTGTAGTACAAGACTATATTGGTTTTCACACATTTATATAGGCGATAGAAGAATTGTTCAGTCACCAAACACATCCACATATGGCACCTTCCTTTATCCACCTCATCACTTCTGTTTGTTTCTTGCTCTAGCTTCTTTATTTCTTTGTCCTCAACCTCAGGAATCACTTTCACAGTGAATTTCGTCATTGGAGAGACCGTGGGGCAACATGACTTTACTGGCCAGGTCACTGCTAATAGATGAATTGCCGAGTGTGGGGAGGAGGGGGGAGGGGGGTCAGGTGGGACCAGACAGTATCCCCACTTGATAGCAGATAGAGGAAGGTCTCCCACATATGCCTACCAAACATCACCCGTGAAACTTGAAAATTGTGCAAATTAAGAACCTTGCAATTGCGTGACGTACCCGTACGTCGATGGTTCTAGCTGTGACAAAACGTTGCGACGTACCCATACGTCGACGGGACGCCTGGGGTTAATGACCTAGGGCAGTTGTACAGCACTCTACCGTATCCCTGACTGCCTTGGAGAGAGTTCCAACATATTTGACCGCTTCCTTACAACTAATCCTTCTGCTTACACTGTTACTATTTGCTCTCCATTGGGCTCCACTGATTTTAACCTTATTACCTTAACCTGTCCTATCGCTCTGGTACGGCCTGTTGACCCTCCAAAGAAACGTCGTCTGTGGCACTTTGGAGCTGCAGACTTGTAGGCCCTCAGGCAGTACTACTTTGATTTTCCCTGGAATGATTAATGTTTCCATGGCCGGGAGCCATCTGAGTGTGCTTTGCGTATTACGGAGGTTATTCTCTCGGGCATGGAAGCATACATTCCTTTCTCATATCCTCTGACTAATGCGAGAAAGCCTTGGTTTAATCTCGCTTGTTCTAATGCTGTTCGCAACAAGGAGAGGGCCTATAAAAGGTACCGGAGCCAACCTACCCCTGAAACACATTTGTTTTATGTTTTTGCCCGGAATCGTTCCAAGTCTGTCCTTCGCTCTGCTAAAAATAATTTCATCCACACTAAATGCTCTCAACTCTCCAACTCGAATTCTTCCTGCTCCTTCTGGCACCTTGCCAAAAACCTTTCTAACAACTTTACCTCATCATCTTTCCCTCCTCTTTTCCACTCTGATGGCTCTGTAGCTATTTCTTCTACTGATAATGCAAATCTCTTCACTCAGACTTTCTCCTCCAATTCCACTTTAGCCGATTCCGGTGCTGTTCCTCCATCACTTCCCCCCCGTGACTTCTTCATGGCTGACATTAAATATTTCTTCAGCTGATGTATTTTCTGCCATCACTGGCCTCAATACTCACAAGGCATATGGACCTGATGGAGTCCCTCCTGTTGTCCTCAAGAACTGCGCTTATGTGCTTACACCCTGCCTAGGTAAACTCTTTCGCCTTTGTCTGTCAACTTGTACCTTTCCTTCTTGCTGGAAGTTTGCTCTCTTTCAGCCAGTCCCAAAGAAGGGTGACCATTCCCAACCCTCTAACTATCGTCCAATTGCTTTTACATCCTGTGTCTCAAAAGTTTTCGAGTCAATTCTTAATAGAAAAACTTTAAAGCATCTTTCCTATCACAATCTTTTTTCTGATCGTCAGTATGGGTTCCATGAGGGACGCTCCACTGGCGGTCTTCTCACTTACCTTTCAGACTCCTGGTTATCCACCTTTCGGGACTATGGAGAAAGTTTTGCCATTGCACTTGACATCTCAAAGGCTTTCGATCGAGTCTGGCTTAAATCTTTAATTTCCAAACTGCCCTCTTATGGCTTCTATCCTTCTATCTGTGCCTTAATCTCTAGCTTCCTTTCTGGTCGTTCTATAGCTACTGTTGTGGACGGTCATCGCTCTTCTCCTAGATCTATCAACAGTGGTGTTCCACAGGGTTCTGTTATATCACCAACTCTGTTCCTTTTATTCATCAATGACCTTCTAAGCTGTACATCTAACCTTATCCACATGTACGCTGATGACTCCACTCTTCACCTCTCCATTCGGTTCCCGCAACGTCCATCTCAGCAGTTACTTCAACAAACAAGGGATGAGGCTATGGCATACGTAATGTCTGACTTAGCTCGTATATCTGACTGGGGTAAAAATAATCTCGTTTTTAATGCATCAGACTCAGTTCTTACATCTATCAACCTGGCAAAATCTTCCACAGGAGTACCCACTAATGTTTAATAATATCCAGCTTAATCCTGCTTCATCCTTGAACATGCTTGGGGTTTCATTCACTCGGAATTTATCTTGGAAAGATCATATTACATCTCTTGTAAAATCTGCTTCCAAGAGATTAAGTGTGGTAAGCCGACTCTGTACCTTCTTTACCCCTGCACAGTTGTTAAGGTTATATATGGGTTTTATTCGCCCCTGTGTAGAGTACAACTCTCATGTGTGGGGAGGCTTCCCACATACAGCTTTTCTCAATAGAGTGGAGTCAAAGGCTTTTCTTCTCATCAACTCTCCTCTTACTGGCTCCCTTCAACCTCTGTCTCTTCGCCACACTGTTGCATCTTTATCCCTTTTCTATCGTTACTTGAATGGTCACTGCTCCTCTGAACTGTCAGCTTGCATCCCCCCCACCTCTTCGACTGCCGTGTAGCACCCGTCTAGCAACAAACTCATTCCTTTTCTGTCCAGCTCTCTAATGCAAGAATTAACCGTTACTTCCAGTCCTTCGTTTGTGCAACTGGTCAACTCTGGAACTGTCTTCCTCTGTCTGTATTTCCTACTTCCTATGATCTCCAGTCTTTCAAACGCAGTGTGTCCAGACATCTCGAATTGAACGGATCTTGAATTTGGCTCTCTTTTGTACTGTTTTTGCTTTTTCTTGGAAGGAACAGTATGCAGGCCTGTGGCCTTTGGTTCCTTCTTCCTTGCTTAAAAAAAAAAAAAAAAAAACTCAAGCCACGTTAATGAATCGGCTTAACCAGTTATAGCATAAGTGATATAAACAAGACCTGAAGACCCTAAGGTAACTTTTTGTGGAATACCAACAAGAGATCTGAAGACAAAGGTAAATTTTACGTTTGTCTTAATAACTGGCTTACTGAGCAGTTAACTGTAACCACATTCCTTTCAGATCATCAGAGGGACCATTATTATGTATTGGGAAAGTTACAGCTTTAAATCTTGTTTCTTTCCTAAAACATGTTGCAAAGAAAACTCTGGGCAGATTTGAATTCGGTACTTTCCACTAAGCTAAATGGCAAAATATTAAGCCAAAATTTTTCAGCAAACATTCTTATCATTGGATTTTCAACCGAACAGCTGTATCTCAGTTAGTTTTTCTGAGGTATTTCAACTTCAAATATGCGATTTTTAAATAAAAATTAATCATCTTCAAAAATGGTTCAAGCTCATTTTTATTTGGCACAAGGACTTGGGTTAAACTAGGGTATCTTCATGTATAATATTATGCGACTCCATCCACGCTGGTCCCTGTGTGCAACCCTTCAGGCAGCAAGTTTTTTCCCCCCTGTAAGTAGCTTCCGACATTAGCGATCGACTTGCTCCAGCCATGAGGAACGTGTCCTTTCCCTTGGCCTCCTCCACGCAAGGGGAACTCGTTCAGAGATCACCCTGTGAGCAGGATCAGCATCAGGAAAGCAGGCCTCGTGCCCGGGCTGGAGTTGGCATTGATGTATTATGCTGGTAATAGGGCTCAATTCAGCCTCAGTGAGTAGTTGCTTGTTACACACTCAATTGTACCAGCAATATCTCTTGATGTCCATGTTTCACAGCCATAAGTGAGACAGGAAGTATCAGTGCCTTGAAGATGAGAACTTTCGTCCTTCTAAACAAATAACGACAGCACCTAATACCAGAACTGTGTGGATCCACAACCCCACAGGCCAGACCAATGCGACAAGAGATCTCACTGTCTGATCTATTGTTGTAATGGACCACGCCATCAAGATAAGTGAATTTTTCCGAGACTTCTATATCCACACCACATGACTGGACTGATTCACCCAACAAGCCACCAAATGCTTGGACCTTGGTCTTGGCCCAAGAGGCCTTAAATCCCAATGGATTTGCATTCTCGTGAAATTCCTCGAGGGCACTCAGTAGGGTAGTGTCGCCAGAGACTCTGCTAGGATAACTGTATCATCAGCAATGTCAAGATCAGTAACCCTGAAATTGCCAGTTAATACCCCAAAGTGACTTTGACCTACAGCCCGGTCCAGTAACCAGTCCATACATGTGTTGAAAAGTGTGGGCACAAGGACACGTCCCTGTCTTACACCAGAACCTACCGGGAAGGAGTCGGATGTTCCTCTTCCACACTTGACAGCACTCTCAGTGTTTTGGTACAAACCAGCAATCAGTTGGATTATCCCTGTGGGGATCCCAGGGAGTCACAGGAGTTCCCATAGTACCTCCTGATTTACTAAGTCAAACATCTTCTTGAGAACCACATAGGCTGATAGCAGACCTTGCTGAAACTCAAGACAGTGTACGACAAGAACTTGAAGAGCTAGGATACGGTCAATAGTAGACGTCTTTGGCGTGAATCTGGGTTGCTCAGGCCTCCGAAACTTTCACTGGTTCCGGATATGCATCAGGGCTGGCACATTGAGCACCGTAATATCACGGTACTTAATACAGTCTTGATGGTCTCCTTTTCCTTTCCAGATAGGGGTGACCCAAACCTTTATCCAGTCAGGAGGAACACCAGTCTGCCAAATGGCTGCTGTGACCACTTCTAACCCTATGATCATGGCTTCGCCCCTAGCTTTGATCTATTCTGCTGAGATATCACAAACACCAGCTGCTCTACCACTTTTCAACCTAACGACTGCCTTCTTGATTTCATTTAGTGAAGGCACGGCCTCAGTAATTGGTGGGATAGCAGTCCATGTTGTACACAAACCGATGGACATTGTCCACCGGGAGGTTCAGCCATATACAGCTGTTCAAAGTACTTGGCCCAACCAGCTCTATAATCACCTGCCCCTGACACGAGCTCTCCATCTGCTGTCCGAACAGAGTTAGCCTGAGAGGTGTGTCTGGAGTGGAGCTTATTCAGGCCTCGGTAGGCAAGTTGAAGGTCATTTACATGAAAATGGCCTTCCAGCTCCTCAGCAATTTTCATGACATACCTCTACTTGTCCCTCGTCAGTGAAACTCATGCCCGTCGAGACAGAAATCTGTGCTGTTCCCGATCCCCAGCCAATTGTAGACAGCATCTCCTGTGAGATGAATCCCCTCCTTGATCTTGGGAGTCCCCAGTACACTCATCGGCTGCTGCTAGGATAGTATGCTTAAAGGTATCCTATCATGCAACAGGATCCTCAACAGTACTGAGCACTTCAAACCGATTTGAAACTGCCACTGTATGCTTATATGCACACTCCTTATCCCTAAGTTTCTCAAGACAGAACCTTTTCTGCTGGCATCTTGAGAATCTCTTTGTTTAGATTTATAGTCTTACAGTAGCAACAAATCTGTGATAGAAGCAAAGAGCTCTGCACCCTTGAAAACCTTGCAGTTCTGAAGGATCCTTCAGTGACTACTAACAAGAATGTGATCAATCTCCTTAGCAACCCCTCTGGTATTGGGATACCACGTCCAGCGATGAAAGTTTGGCTGCTGGAACCAGGATCCAGCTGTTCATATCTTATGGGATTTTGCAAAATCCAAAAGGTAAGAACTATTAGAATTCATCATTCCAGAGCGAAGAGGACCTACACAATCCCTGAAGCCCTCCCTGTCAGTGCTAGTAATTGCATTAAAGTCGCCCAAGACCAGGAGCGTATCCCGTGAGGGGCACTGTTTCACAACAGAATCAAGTTTGTTGTAGAACAGCTCTTTCTCCTCAAGATCACTCATCTCCGTTGAAGCATACATTGAAATAAGACAGATGAAGCCTAAGGAGTGCTTCAATCTTACCAGCATTGTACGCTCAACAACCGAAGTAACCCGGTCGAAACAAGAGACAAAGTGAGCAACAGTTGCCACAATGACACCCCTAAGATGGGCACCATCATCACAGCCAGACCAGAAGTGTGTGTAACCATCGCTCCTGATCTCACCATGCCCGGGTTGCCTCACTTCAAAGAGTGCAGCTATGCTGACCCCAAACTTCCCTAACTCTTGTGACACCAGAGGCAGTCAACCATCCTTTGAAAGGCTTAGAACATTCCAAGATCCCACCCACAGTGCAGCACGAGTAAACCCACGCTTGGAGCCTCGGTGTCAGGGAAAAAGCGAGAATATTTTTATATATTCATAAATGTGAAGCCAGATGTCACGAGGGAAATGAGAATATGTCTATGGACAATGTAAATAACTGGTCGATTAGCACGAGAGAATCGACTCGTGAAATCAAGTAGCGATTTCACTTTTATGCTGGCTTACTTCACCAATTCTCTAGAGTCGAGAATTTTATAAACTTTCTCAACAGTACACAGCAGAGACTAATCGCTCAAGAATGCTGTATTACTTGCACTGTTGGCCTCTGAGAAAGTTAGCTCACCCCTTGACATTCAGTAATTAGTAATAATAGTAATAATGATAATAAGCAGGAACTTGCTGGTGCAACTCCTAGCTGGCACAACAGATTTAAAAATTAATACCAAAGAACTGACCAAAATACCAGTTGTGATTAAAATAAGGAGTTGTGCTAACTTGGAGCAGAGAGTATGGTAAATGAGGAAAAATTAAACAAAACTGTTTCACTTAACAGAGCTCAAAAAACGAACTGTAAATTTATTGATTACAAGAAAATACTGTATACTTACGTTACATGGATCTGTTCAAAATTCAGGGCAAAAGGAATGTACTCACTCAAGCACTCAAGCCTATAGCTAAATAACGCACTGAGCTAAATAGCTAAATAACCTTAGCCTAGGAAAAACAAAAGAAATACTGGTCAGTGGAGATGAGATCGCTGCTGCTACAGTCGATCACCAGGTTGGTGGGAGATTCGGGAATACGCAGATACTGCAGGTTACTGGAGGTCACTGTGAAGAAGGATTCTATCCGCTTTAGGCACAGCACTCCGCGCTCCGTGACTGTCGAGAAATGACTGGGGCTCGATGCTGCCCAACACAAGGGCGTGAGAAAAGGGCGTGGCTAACTCAACGGCCAGCGAGGCAAGGGTGTGGGAACGATAATTCACAAAATATTGCTCGGTGGAATGCACTGTCTGTACACAGAGACAGTCACTCACGAGACAATGACGAAAGTTTTGAAAACTTGATGCAAATATAAGTGCAGGAGCGGACGGTTAGGAGAATGAGTGAGTCTATTGATTTCAGAATTGTTCAATGGTTCCCACAATGTCACGAATTACGATACGTAATTTCACGATCTAGGAAATTCGTGACACTCGGGCTTGCACGTTCTCTGGACCACCAGAATGCGAATCAAAAAGAGAATCTTGGCTAGGGGGTCCCCCCCCATCATCCGGTTGCTTGTGTCTCATAGGCTTTACCCAGCAACTGTCATGATGGGCGCCACCATGACAGGGCCAAGAAAGCCCTGCCAGGCCTACACCCGAGGAAGGACCCCCAGGCAGATAAATAATGATAGTAATAATAATAATAATAATAAGTATAATAATAATAATAATAATAATAATAATAATAATAATAATAAGTATAATAATAATAATAATAATAATAATAATAATAATGACGAAAACAAGAAGTTCCTCCATTCATATGGTGAAGCTTACTATTAATAATGATAATAATAACAACAACAGCAAAAACAACAACAAGGACATAATCTCTTCCGTGGCTACGCGCCCTAGGGGTCATCTCCCCACCTACCTATTGCCCCATTGGACAAATTTTCATCCCATCGACCCATTTTTCTTCATGGAACTTTTTTCCCCCCTTAAACCATAATAAGTATAATAATAATAATAATAATGACGAAAACAAGAAGTTTCTCCATTCATATGGTGAAGCTTACTATTAATAATGATAATAATAATAACAGCAGCAAAAACAACAACAAGGACATAATCTCTTCCGTGGCTACGCGCCCTAGGGGTCATCTCCCCACCTACCTATTGCCTCATTGGACAAATTTTCATCCCATCGACCCATTTTTCTTCATGGAACTTTTTTCCCCCCTTAAACCCATTTTTCCTTTATGAACCCATTTCCACAATGGATATAATTCCCCATGGACGTACATTTTTTCCCTATGTACTGATTTTCCCTCATGAACTTTCTTTCTCCCATGGAACTATTTCTCCCAACGATACCTCTTTTACTCCATGGACCTATTTTTCACTATGGATCCATTTCACCTACTTACTTGTTATTCTCATGGACCGATCTTTTACCATGGACTTATTTTCCTCTATGGACAAAATTTTCCTTGAATTACTTACTTTCCCCATGGACCAACACTTCCCCCATGGGAACACCAAAATCCAACATATATCTGTTCTCTGACATGGACCTATTTCATCCATAGATGTTTTTTACCCCTCAGACCTATATTTCCACTTGGGACCATTTCCCTCCAGGATATAACACCCCTGGACCAATTATTCCATATAGACCTACTCCAGCCATGGGCCTGTTTACCCCAGAGACCTGCTTCCCAGCTGACCTATTTCTCCCATCCACTGGCCCATCTTTCCGCCCATACACCTACCCATTCAGTCAGTGTGGTAGGGCCGTTTCCTGGCTTCTCTCACAGGAAGCCACACATCCACCCACTCACCTAAAAAGCCATCCCGCTCACCACTAAAGGAAAGTGGGTGGAGTGGGCAGGCAGGGTGCGGTTGGTGGGTAATGGTGTGAGGTGGGAATGTAGATCGGCAAGATGGAGTGGGTTGATGGGTGTTCAGGGTGGGGAGGGAGGGTGGTTGAGTAGGAAGGAGTGGTTGGGCGGGTTAGGTATGTTAGTGGGATGTGAAGGCTTTTTGGGTGAATGGATAGATGTTGGACTTCCCGGAGGATAAGTCAGGAGATGTGCTTGCCACACCGAGTGAGTGGTCATTTATGTAGGCGAATTGGTGGGGGTGTGGATGAGAGAAACTAGGTCCATTGGGAATAGGTTTATGTAATAAGTCCTTGGTTAAAATAGGTCTGTGAAGGAAAATAAGTCCATTGAAAATACATCCTTTGGGGAAATTTAATTAAGTGGAAACGTAGATTCAGTGGGTAAATAAATCCATGGTGGAAATGAAAAAACAAAAGCATTCGGGGGCGGAATGCTAATCGGCCGCCGAAATGTGTTGTTGGCTAAGGCACAAACTATCGGTACACCAGACTTTAAGAAAATATCTCTATCCGTTGCTGAGGTATTGGCCAAAATGTAGTTTGATATATGGCGGCTGAAATTCGGTCGTCTTTGAGCAAATCTTCACCATCCATATAGTTGTAATTTCCGGAAGATTTGGTAAAAATTCGTCAGCAATTTTTCGAGATATCTTGAAAACACACACACACACACACACACACACACACACACACACACACACAGA
>JAGKTI010007372.1:0-12545 GCA_018397915.1 Birgus latro
TGTGTGTGTGTGTGTGTGTGTGTGTGTGTGTGTGTGTGTGTGTGTGTATGTGTGTGTGTTTGCTGGTGTGATTTACATGCACTGTTAAAATATACACTGGGAGGCGGCGGTGGCTCGATCGGTAGAGTGGTGGCTTGTAGCAGGGAACAGTTTAAGGATTTGAATTTCATAAAGGAGTCTTCCCTGGTCTACCAGAAGACCCGCCGACATGTCGTAAAAATACCCCCGCTAATACCAATACACCAGTCCTGTATGAGACAGCCCTAGCATGTATTCAATATGGACGGTGGGTGTTAGCGCCGAAGTGGTGACATGTGGAAGTGTATGGTATGTAGGAGAACTACTGGACCTTGGAAACAGGCTGTGTCGGACACACACAAAAAAATAAATTAATAAATAAAATACAGACGTGTTTTCCCCTTTTCCTATACCCCATCCCTTACAGTGATTACCTAGCCGTGTTACTAGTACTACATGAGCTTAGTTTTAGTGGTATCTAATAATTTCAGCACAAAGACTTTTTTTTTTTTTTGTCCCTGGAATTCAAATTTGAAGATTTTCCGTAGGTGGAATATTGGAATAAAGATTAAATAACAATAATTTTGAAATATACAGAACATATACAGATAACTGCACTAAAATATTTACAGCGTAGGTCAAAATGTAGTAGTCATTAAGTATACTGTATAATGCAGTATCCCTGATATTCAAACACTGTATGGATCATACAGGTAGGATCAAAATCGGAACTTTGGGGGAAACGACTGCATATTTTTCCCGACTTCGTATTTAACTCCAGTGTTCATTTAGGCATAAAGTGAAAACTATTGTACTACTTAGATCGGCAGTAGAGGGGCACAATAATATTCAGGTGTTCTTTTCACATAACAGGAATGAACATTCTCAACACCACAACTTACGCCTTTATGCTACTGATCATGGAGTCGAGAGCCCTGTAATTACTATTATGCAGGCTGAGCAGTATTTCTGGGGAAATGTCTTCACTCCTCTAAGCAGTAAGGAGAACATAATATCTCTTACATTATCATTCTCGGGGAAAAAAAAAAATAATAATAATAAAGCAGGGAATGGCTTCGGTCAACTACGAGACTGCCTGGCAGATAAAAGAGGCATTTAATCTTTTATCAAGCTTATATTGTCATAATTATTTTTTTTTCACCGACAATAATAATTTCATCCAGAAGCTTTAAGGTGTAAACAGTAGTTTATACATTGTTGAGAAAAATAATCCACCGAAATTGGGATTTATCCAGTTTAACTGCCGGATTTTTAGTAAAATAATATTGTTGGTTTATCAACTGGTTATGAATGAAAATGTCTTGAGTATTATAAATAAAAGAAGGGGAGCGAAGGAAAATCTTGAACAACCGACCTAACCAGCCAGGCAAGGCATAGGATGGGTAAGCTGAGGATCATAATGAAAAAAAAAAATGGCAACGTCAAAAGAGATGGTCATTTTAATGAAATGAGGCGAAAAAAGAAAAAAAAAACGGAAATGTCAAATAAACCTGATAAAAGAGTAAAACTATCAGCAGGATAACAATTAAGAGAAATTAAACACAGAGAAGACAAATATGAATATAAATGTGAATTTTTTTTATATAAACGAGACTCGAAATGGAGACAGCACATGCGAAATATTACGACTAGCCGCTAGGAGTATGAGGCTGTGAGTGGAGCGTAACCCTGCTGAAAGGCATGTCTTTTCAGTCAGTGAACAGAACAGAGTATTCGAAGCTCCGGTTCAATCATGCAGTTCACAGTGATTTTGAAGAGGTAACCGGGTCTATTCCTGCCCTCTATAGGACATTTTCCAGTGTTCTACATCCCATTAACCCCCTACCCATAGCGCTCTAGCATGTTCCCTTGCTGTCCCAATCACCACTCTTCCAGACACCTTGGCCGATATTCACAGTGGTTCAAAATATTCACTTTGCCAATCTTCAGATTAGACAGACAAAAATTTGCGTGGCGTTTTACTGTATCTACTTCACACTTGTAGGACATGATCGTTACGTTCCTTCCTGATGCATCATCACAATGAAAATTACCTTTGGACAAAGAAGCACACCAAGCCTCCGTCAGCTTAAGAATGTTAGTACTAGAGGAAAGTGAGAAGCAGGAGAGATGATAAATATTAGGCGAAATCTTTTCCTCAAATGTACCTCATCGTGGACCAAGTATAAATCATATTGACAAGCTAACCTCTTCACAACGCACTCTTCAGCTTCTTATGCACTCTGTTACGACCACCCAGAACTTTTATGACCCCCCAGGAGCACAGGCGCCAGGAGTTAGTCTTCTCAGTCCAGACATCTACTCGTATCGCCAGGGTGAACAGCAACGCATGCCCAAATGACACTGCGTGAGAAATAAACCCCAACCACCAGCTGGATGTAAACCAGCGAGCCCAGTCCGGCTGGAGTGTCTTGACCCACTACACCATCAGGCGTCACTTGGGTTACCATCCAACGTACTAATAGGTGTCCTGTGTTACAAGAACCATTCGGCCTGTCACTCAGTGTAGAGTTACCTTAAGGCATCACTACATCAAGTGGGTGGATGGTGTGTGCCACCACCTATCACTCAGTATCCATTAATGTAGACAGTTTTTGCTTTCCTTCAATCTTCTCTGGGGCAACGACTCCCAACAATCCTTGTTACATCAGGGTTGCTTGTCATCTACTGGGTGAACAGCGACAAGAGAGAAATAAGGCTATTCGAAATACTGATCTGCTCAAGGACTGAACATCAGCTCTTCCAGCTGCATGTCAAAATGATACCAATTATACTTTATGAAATAGTAAAATGCTGAGGCTTACATAATACTAAGTGTTCAATGCAAACGAACGTAAAATGTATAAGGTTCATTTATATTACTACAAGGTAAGTAAGGTAGTTTAGTATGTAAACATACACGTTTGTAAATTGGACCGTCACAGGAGCACATCAGGTCTATAACTTGAGGATATCTAAGATTGTACCTAAATGTTGTACCTAATGAACTGACTTACATTCCTTAAAACTGTGAAAATACCACACCTTCAACACAATAAACGGATTTTACTCGAAACTACTGATGGGTCTGTTTGCGTTTCCTTCCGTCGTATAATGTTGTCTCATCACCAGGGGAAAAAAAATAAGTACCTATCTATCTGTCTATCTATCTATCTACCTATCTACGTTAAGCCACGCCTTAATCCCATAAGGGATAGTCACAAACAAATCGCCTCCACGTTGCTCTGACCTTTGCCATTTGGCTGCCATCCCTTGAACTCACCCACCTCCCTCTCCCATGTATTTCTTCATCCCTTCACATATCATCCCGGGACTCTACCACACTCACATACACTTACTTCTAGTCAGTCTCCCATTCTTCATCGTCTTCACAAAACCGGATGAAGGTATTTCTCTTAACACCCACATTAACACAACAACTCTCATTTACTTCCTCATTGTCCTTTCACGTAATTCCACATGCCTAGCTCAAATAGTTTATTACCACTCCTTTTTATTTTGACCTGCGTTATGTCCGAGTCTCACTTTCATAATAATTACAGTAGGAATCACGATGGTGTCTGACAGGGACTTTTTTACTTCTTTGTTCAGATCCTTATGCCTTATCACTGTTTTCAGTGAACTGGCAAACTTTCTACCTTGCTGTACCATTTCAAGCAGTTCATCCTCTAACCTTCCATCCTTATTTATCACGCCACCTATGTACTTGTATATATCACATATCACATTCTCCATTTCCTGACCATCCAGCCTCACTCTGCATGCTGTATTTCATTTCTCTCAATGACCATAACTTTACTCTTATCTACATTCATTTTTAAAATCTGTTCTTACATACAATCCCAGACTCAATCACAAAGCCTTGCTGCTCACAGTCAGATACAGTATCATCAGCAAAAACAAAACAGGAAGTCTTTACACCCTGCCCCCTCTCATGAGAGACACTTCAGCATCCACTACCCAACCTAGCATTGTCTTCTATAACTCCTCCCGTTCGTCTTTAAAAAGTATTAATTATTACCACTTCATAAATTATTAACTGCCTGTAATGAACACCACTTACGATTAAGCTGGTGACGGGGAGAGCTGGAGCTCCGTTTCATCAGCCCTCAGGGCCTGACCATTTCTCTTTGCTGAACATTTTCAGTGCTTTCATTTGTACCTCTACCTTCAACTGTCTACACCACACTGCATGCACGTAAGATATCACACCTACTATTTACATTCCTTTTAGCAATGGCAGCTGCATTAATATCAGCAAACGAGGAGGTATCTTGAATTGCCACGACCGGCAGGGTAGAGCTGGTGGCACAGGTCCTCCCGGTCGTCATCAAGCAACTGTGCTGGCAGCGATTGTTGCAAATTCCGTTCATGCTCGTCAGTGGAGAAGCGGCGGTGCGGCCTTATTCTTCACCAATATCCGTGGTCTCAGTACCAATTTGAATTCAGGTCATTTATTCCTACAATCCGTATCCCCTTTAGCCTTGATCCTCACAGAACCCCAAATCTCTCCGTCTGCCGAAATATCCCCATTTTGTTTTCCTGGTTACCATCTCCCTACAAACTTCTGTAACAAGGGTGGCACCTGTTGTTATATCAAATATGAATTTGCAGTTGTCACTGTTTTAAACTACACTTCAACTATTTTTGATTAATCACTGTATAACTAAATTATCTAATCCAGTGGTTCCCAACAGAGGGTCCATGGAAGAATTTCAAGGGGTCCATAGAGATTCTATATAATTTTACATTTTTACTTTACTGTAATTAAGAGACATACAGTCAATAAAGTTCAATATTTTTGATAGCAATATTTTTGCTAAGTATTTTACTTTAAAACAATAAAGTGTGTTGAACTGAATGTCTCCTGTTTTCATAAACATGCAGTTTAAGCAGCATTACAATGCATGACGTGTGACATATGAATGCATGTATTTGTTGCAGAAATAGCTGCTACCAATTTTGCTAGCTCGACCTATTTTGTTTTAGAGGTCCACAGGTGAGAACGTGATTGGAAAAGGGGGAAGGAGACAAAAAAGGTTGGGAACCACCGATCTAAACATTACCAAGTATATCTATGTTGCCTATCGCTCCCCCAATGCTTCTTCAGAACCCAGTGTATTTGACTCCATATCCACACAGTTAAGTAACCTTAACCTTATTCTTAGCACTGAAATTACTATTTTGGGTGATTTTAATGTACATAATACATAATATAGAATGATTACTGCATTCTGCCAGGACTGACAATTCTGGTCTGGAGTGCGAGCTGTTTGCAGAATCGTTTAATCTCACGCAGTTGGTAATGCCACCAATCAGAATGACAGATAATCCTGATCATAACGACCATCTCATAGATCTATTCCTGAAAAATAATCCTGGGCAAAACAGGATTAAGAACTGTTGCCACTTGGACCCTCTGACCACAATCTCATCAAAGTCACATTAGTCGGCTCCCCAAACCTGCCCGTTCTGAACCTGTCAGGGTGACCTGATGGCACTTTGATAGGGAAAACTGGGATGGATATTAAAATTATCTTGCCGACAGTCCATGGGAGTCTTTCTTCTCTTGTGATGTCAGTTCTACCCAGACCCACAATATTGACTTAATACTAGCTGGTATGGATTTATTCATACTAAGTCAACAGTTGGCTAAAAGATCGAACTCTCCAAAATGGTTTGATAGCAATTGTGCCAGAGTGATGGCCAAAAGCCATTAGCATATAACTCTTACTTAAAATAAAAAACTTCTTTGTCAATTTGAAATTGCTAGAGACCATACAAAAGCTGTAATAAATCTCGCTGAATCAAAATTTCTTCAAAATCAAGCATTAAAACTACTTAACAGTCCTAATGACAAAAGATTATTCTGGATAACTCTCAGTTCTTTCAATAATAACTTTGGCAAGTCATCACCCATTCCCCCATTAAAATCTCCAGATAGCAACATTACAAATGACGTGCATGGTAAAGTAAATATATTTGCCAGTACATTTGCCAGAAATTCTACCATAGAGGAAGTCAGCAAAGACGTCCCAGTACTAGGACTTGACTCTCCCGAAATTGTTCGATTTGAAGTACAGACTAGATATGTAAAATCCATCCTAGACAATTTACCAAACAACAAAGCTCCCGGCCAAGATGGAATTCCATCAGTTATTTTGAAGTGTTCCCCAGAACTTGCACCAGTTCTAGTTAAATTATTCAGACTATTCACACGTACTTCGTTATTCCCTAATTCATAGAAAGAAGCCAATATCCACACAGTTCCGAAGAAAGGAAGTTCCTCTGACCCCTCTGATTACAGACCAATAGCTATCACATCTTCTCTTGGTAAAATATTTGAAACTGTAATTAATACGCACATAGTTAAACACATCGAATCCAACAACTTAATTAGTGATAGACACTATGGTTTTCGCCACGAAAGATCCACCATTGATATACTCAGTCTCCTGACTCATACTGTCCATCTATCAATTGGCCAACATGGAGAAACTCATGCGGTAGCCCTTGATATTTCTAAAGCTTTCGAGAGAGTGTGGCACTCTCCCCTCCTATGCGATCTTCCTTTCTATGGAAAACCTCTTTTCTTCCTCTGCTTTCCTCATATCTCAGTGATAGAAAAATTAGAGTAAAGTAGATGATGTATGTTCCGATTTCCACCAGCGTGCCACAAGGATCAGTTCTGGCACAAGCCCTATTCCTTGTTCATATTAATGATCTCTTATCTGTCTCCCACAATCCCATCCATTCATATGCAGATGACTCAACACTTAACAGTTCAATCACTCTCAAACACCTATTTACAAAGTTTAATATCTCTAATTCTCAACTCAGTGCAGTCATCTCCAATAATCAAGATTTATCTAAGACAATTCACTGACAGACAGATATTGCCAGATTCATATATTACCTTAAATGCTACTAATATTCCCATCTCCAAAAGTATTGAAATTCTTGGTCTTTCACTTAACAATGACCTCAGCTGGACCTCTTATGTCAGATCACTTGCTAAAATCGCCTCAAAGAAACTTGGATTATTGTACCGAGTTCGTAACTTCTTCACTGACGAGCAATTAGCAATATTTTATATGAGTCATGTGTGCTGTCAGCTAGAATATTGCTCACCCTTGTGGAATGGATGTTGATAGGTTACACTACAACAACCAGACAAAACTCAGAACAAAGGTATTGGAAATATTAATAATCCTGCTATTATAAATAAACTACCTCTCCTACAGGTAAGATGGAATGTTGCCTCCCTTTGCATTATTTTACCGATACTTTAATGGCAAATGCTCACACGAAGCTGCGTCCATTGTGCCAAACCCATGCCTTCCCTCTTTCAACACGGGTGTGTGGTTGCGCTCAGGACTGGAATGTCACACAGCCATATTGCAGAACTTCTGGCTATCAGAATTCTTTTATTCCACGAACTGCATCTCTGTGGAACTCACTTCCCGGAGATGTTTACCCCAAACTTAAACCTACAGCTGTTCAAGTCCAAATGTTATATATATATTTTTTTTTAATGAATGGAGGACGCCAGTAAGCTGGTGTATGGATTTTTTCTTTATTTGTATGTTTTTCCTTTATCTGTTATGTTATTTAAAAAAAAAATAATACGAATTATGATAATATTTATTTTGAATCATTTCTCGAAACTTGGTAGTGAAATAATTAATAAATAATTGCAGTCTGTGGTCTATACTTTGAATACGCTGAATGTTTATTTGACTGTCAGCGAGGTTAGTTAAAAAATACATACGTAACATAGATCTGATTAACTGTGCAGCTGCATGACAGTTAAAGTAAACCGTTTCCAGGCAAAGCTGGTGTTATGTGATACTAAGTCTATTTGGAAATACTGATAGACTATTACATCAGCCAAATACTTCGCATAAAATATATAATTAAATTACAAAAAAATGCAGCCCTTATTGTTTTCTTTCCACGTTACTGTATTTCCTGTTAACCTCCTTTCTTCTTTCCTTCCATCGCTTTATACTTTCTTGTATTTCCTCCATTTTTCAGTAATTCATGTCAAATTTGGTGTAACAGTTCCTTAGGCAAATACCCCCAGACACCTTTGTTTCAGACCCTTTAAGGTGTTTTATAGGGCAACGGTCAAACCATACAAATACATGCGTTTACTGAAAAGTGGAACACGATTCTGTTAAGTTTGCTAACGTCTGCGACGAGGGCTTTGCAAGATCTCATATTCTGTATTTGTGAAGACCAACGTCTATTTCTTTAAGAATGTTGACAAAGTATGATATAGTAACATTGCTTTCTATTCATGTCGTGCTGTGTCTCATTTAACCTTATTTTCTGTATGCCAATCCGACATTATACAAAAATGTGTGGATAACATATACCGGTGCCGTATATTTAACTAAAAGAGCTAGTAATGACTAAGTTTATCTAATTTGTAAAAATTACTTGTATATTACAATGAAGTTTGCCCTGACTAGTTTGCTTTTCTCAAACCTGGGCAATTCCTGTTTAATATTTCTCACCTTTTATTTTTGTTGTTTTACCTTCGGTAAATATGTCTGCATATTAATGGTCTTTTTTTTATCTGAACTGCATCATTTTTTTCCCTTTTTTAAATACTGTATGTCCGACTCTGGGCATAGGCTTCACAGCCTGCCCTCAAGCTGCAGTAGTCCTCCTCCATACCATACACCTATACATGTCACCACTTAGTCGCTAACACCCACCGTCCACATTGAATACATGCTAAGGCTGTCTCATACAGGACTGGTGTACTGGTATTAGCGGGGGTATTTTAACATGTCGGCTGATCTTCTCGTAGATCAGTGAAGTCTGATTTTATGAAATTCAAACCCTGAAACTGTTCCCTGCTCCAGCGGGGATTTGAACCTGGGTCCGGTAGGACTGCATGCCACCTCTCAACCGATTGAGCCAATCTGCTCATAACATCATAGATAGTTTTAGTCACTACCTACTTTCTTAAGAACAACTTGTGTGCCAGTTGTTCACGTTTATATCTCCCCTTATTATTATTCCACCCATGTTCAGAAAGAACAGCAAGTATGATCCGATGCAACATATTAATGTATAGACACACACCTATCATTATGAAACAAGTTATCTTGCATTTTTTAGACTGTGCGGTATATTTTGCAGCTGGCTAACAATGGAACAGGAAAATGTTGATCCAGCAAGGCTTCACGGTTAACGCAGGTGCAGAAGTGTCAGAGTACAGGGCTGGAGCAGTAAATAAGCATGATTTCACCTGTCCCCCTCACTGGCCGCCTGACCCTGCGTGGCCGACAGCCTTCCTCGCCGTTACCTGACCATCGCCTCTCCGCTGGTAAGTCTTGAGAGCGTGGCGCCGTGCTGGTGTGGCTGACGGTGTTAGTGTGGTGCTGGTGTGGCTGACGGTGTTATGTGGTGCTGGTGTGGCTGACGGTGTTAGTGTGGTGCTGGTGTGGCTGACGGTGTTAGTGTGGTGCTGGTGTGGCTGACGGTGTTAGTGTGGTGCTGGTGTGGCTGACGGTGTTAGTGTGGTGCTGGTGTGGCTGACGGTGTTAGTGTGGTGCTGGCGTGGCTGACGGTGTTAGTGTGGCTTTAGTATGAAAAAGCTTTTATGTAATACAGATATGTCTTGGAGTGTCTGTGGAATATTTTAGTTATGAATTACGTTTATGATGTAGAAACATTATTTAGCATAAGCACATCTGAATCGATATTTAATGTTATTTGTTCTTGTTATTAATAGCAGCGTATTAATACAAGTATCAGAAGAAAATTATCCCTTAGAACAAACAAGTCTTACAGAGTGAAAGCTCACTGACAACAGCTTAAGCTGCCGTCACACTAGCACAAAACTGGCTAACATGCCTAACATGCGAGCCAGTTTTGCGAGCCGCTAGCCAAACTGACTCACGGTGAGCGAGATTTCGCTTGGGAGGCGAAGTGGATAACAATTCTCGCTCACAGCTTGTTGGTGGGATTGGAACTCAAATGAGCCTATGTTAATTTTATAATCGGTGAGAAAATATTCTGTTATTCATAGAAGGAAACTTAAACGAATTTTGTTAAGTAAATACAATTTAATTCTTTTGGTTTTTATTCATTTTTATTTTTTTCTTGTAACCTTAAATAAATATTCGGACACTCGGGTGACCAGCCGCGGAGGCCGTCTGCTTTGTCTCCAAACAACAAGTAGAAATTAGATTTCGATATGGATCCTGCAGCAAGGAAAACTCTAGTAGACTGCTTTTTGGCTCTGGAGTTGCTAAAGTACGTGAAGCGGTTACAGAAACTGAGGAAAAGGGAGTGGGTACTCCGTGGTGGTTTGTTTACAAATGTCCACGGGGCGCCAAGGCAGACGACATTGTTAGCCGTTTCGGCTCACAAGAACATACGAGTGTGACGGACACTCGACTCTGCTGGCCGTTTGCCTCGCAAAAGCTGCTTGCATGGTAGCCACTTTTGGTCCAGTGTGACGGCAGCTTTAGAGGACTGTCAATATACTCTTTTTATTCTAGCCCAGATTTTCGTACCTTTGCGGTTTACTTCACATAACCCACAAGGAAAACAAAAAAAGACAGTATTATGGTTCAGCGTTTCCTCCGAAGTACTTCTTTGTGCCTCGCGACGTTTTCTTGTGTTCATCTCTTACTATGTCTCAGCAGTCAAGACGGAGTGAGGACAATTTTAGGTAAAATTTGAATAATAAGGGTATAGTCAATATATGTCATGGTAAATTATATCGAAAAATATATAGTGCCTCACAAAAAGTGTAAAAACATTTGGATCTTACTCTAGGGCTGCTTTTAAATGAGGATGGCTACTTTTACTGGAGGCATAGTGGAAGAATTATCAGAGAAATTTCTTTGCCTGAATCATCACCATGACACCGAATTATCATGGACGCTGTGGTGAGTGGTGGTTGTGATATCAGAACCATACTCAGTCGCAGGAAACACGTTCCAGGTTCGAATCCCGGAGAACCACGAGACTTCTAACAAGGTCGCCTTTATCCTAGGCTGTTGTATCTATGAGTATAGCTGAATTTGGGACCTGGATGAAAAGCGCCGGTTCCGTCCGTGTCTTGATGTAGAGAAAACATTTGATGCTTTCCTTGTCAGTTATGCTGATGTGGTTGTGTTAGTGCCTGACACACAAAATACTGCACAGGCTTATAAGGACAATAATCCTAGATCTTCGCATGGCCTCCTCATTCCTTCCCTCATTCTTGGCGTCTGGGGCTATCCATCTCAGAAACAGCAACGATGGCGTAATTGGGAGCAAACCTGGGTTTGTAATCTCAACGGTTGAGGAAACTGCCAAATACCTCTTCTTTAGTAATTTATTTTTTATTATGACTGGTTAATAGTTGGTACGTTATTTATGGAGAGTATGACGATATTCGAAAGAATCATCGCCTAGTTGAATATGCTAGAATGTTTCCTCAATCCAGTGAGAATATGGATATTGGTTCGTAACAGAATGGTCCCCAATACGATTTCGCGGTTTAGCACGAGACCACTGGGCAGGCTTTCCGTACCCTAGGCTGTCCTCACTTAGAACTGAAAAAGATACATGGATTTGTAAAGGAACGTTTTAGTATCGTATTCTGAGGGAATGGTTTTTGAGTGCTTTCCTCTTCTCACACACTGGTATGTAACTGTGTGTGAATGCAACTTACCCACAAAATGCTGTCAGTACAAGTGGAGTTAATGTCTGACACTCGTCCTCTCTCCTGAAATTCACTTCCTATCCAATCAACTCTCCCTTTAACTCTTGTCTTCCTTCCGACTTAGTGGAAAGCCTGGCAACAATTTTGGTAGTGTTTCCTACATAGTAGCATTCCCTTCTGCAGAGTTTCTATATTTTACCTTATTAGAACCTAGAATTAAAAGGAATTAAAAGGGGGATCTAGTTTTGAAACCAGTGTTTGCGTGTTGCAGATGGGAATGTTTGGTGGTTTCCTTGCCATTTACTCAGTAAGTTTATTCATTTACGAAATTTCAGATTTTGTTGTACTTATGAGTGAATTGGAGAATGATGAATATATATTTGCCCATATGGCAATCAGTAACTGTAGCTCCTTAATAGCATGTCGGATTCATGCTGATATAGCATTTATTACTCAAAATTAATAGCTACAACATCGAAGTGGATACGTGTTTCTCTCGTTCTAGGTCTACATCCACTCTTAGGTTAGAAAGGTAAGCCGCGACTGTCATTAAAAGCGTGTAGTGGTAGTTTGTGTTTTCATATACCTGTATACGATCACACTCTGTTGTTTCATACTGATGTCACATACACACACACACACACACACACACACACACAGTGCCAATCTAATACATCAATTTCCATATGTATGATTCTCATTACAGACACCAAGTCTCCTCTCCCACTTGTCCTGCTTTGGCATGAGAAACTTTTGGCTACCACTCTCCCTTCGAGCAGGTTTGGTCCTGAAGCAAATCTCATATGACTTGTTAAAGTTCCATTATAGT